>NW_019379513.1:251826-265033 GCF_000648655.2 Copidosoma floridanum | reverse complement strand
TCATCATTATCATAATAATAAAAATGACGATGATTATGATGATAATGCTGATGATAATAATGATAATGATAATAATAATAAATAATAAAAATAATAATAAGAATGATGATAATAACAAAAAATAATAATAATAATAATAATAATAACAGGAAAATAATGGCATGGTCAGGAATCGAAGAGTACCTAGCTACGAGTCAAGCGTAAGCAAAACGCTTAGTCTGCTCGATCATCGAGAGACACAGGTAGCTATGGTCAAAAGTAATATTTAAGTTGTGAGACGTGGACGGGGCTTAAATCGAAGGCTAGGTAGGGGGGCTCCCCTATTCCTACCTGCCCAATGAAGGAGAGAGAACGGTTCATCTGCGCTTGCACTACTAGCTCAGAGCACCCAAGAGAAGTCTTGTTAACCTTTAGAAAAAAAAACAAAAAAAACGGAAGACAATTAACAACACAAACAAAGAACAAAGTCGTTAAGGTACACTCGTTACGCACACTAATTGCCTATTTTCTATGAGTACAATAGCAGCAGCAATTGCCGAGCTTATCACTCATGTACACATACTACTAAATCTCTTCAAAAACGTCAAGGAAGCTAAAAAATCTCCAAACACGCGATCCGGCAACATTAATTAAACATATACTCCATCCCCCCATGTCGTGAATTGAATACCGTTGGAAAAAAGGAAACGAGATTGAAGAAATTAAAAAAGAGCGCATCGCGAGAGCATCGTGAGAGCATCCACACCAAAAGACCAAAAAAAATTAAGAAAACAATACGACGGAATTCTCAAGAGGCTAAACAACCAAAAGCTTAAGACCTTTAGTAAAGAGCAATATTTAGCTTAAGGTCAATAGCTGGCGGCAAACAGGATTACTGACTTACCACTTCATCCTTGGTAAGCAGATTTTATAAAGGAAGGAAAAATTTGACTCCTTAGGAATAAGTCTAGGCCGAAGATAATCAGTGACATCAGACTCTCTTCAACAAACCTAATAGATGCTCTATTAAAAAGCTTGAGAAACAATGAGTCGATTTAACAGAAAAATTTAGAGGGACGCAGATGCCAGAAGCCTTACTGAAACCTCCCTCAGATCCACTTCCCGTCAACATCGTAGAAATAACCCTGAGCAGCCAGGATTCAACTAGAATAGTGCAAAGGGTTTATTTGAGCAATCGTGGGATAAACACGGTAATGAAAGGAAAAAGGAAAAGGAAAACAGCAGTGAAAAAGAAAAGCGCTCGACGCTGTCTAGGCCGCTAACCCCAACCCTTTTTGAGGAAGACCAGAGAATACTTCAGCAAATCCAAAGAATGCAGAAGTCAACGCCAACTTTAACTAATAATCAATGATAATTTACGCAGCGTTGGCCCCCTCTTTGGAATAAAAAGCATAACGTAACAACAAATTTTTTTTGTTATAATAAATTTTATGATAAATCACATTGTGCAGTGACCTTCTATGGCAAGTACGTCTTCTCTTAGCCGAGGAAAAAATGACGCTTGCTCAACCCCTGCTGGAGCTCCACAGAATGCATTGGTTGCGCACTCCCGTTGGAGGCATGGTGAGGAGGAAAGGCAGCGGCAGCAAGCAGACGCCAAGATGCGAGCTGAAAACCTAGCTCTGCAAGGGGCCAGAGAACTCCTCTAAGAAGCTGAGACGCGACAACAGCTGCCTTGACCACAGCAAGATAGGTCATCAAATAGAGCACGCCCAACTTTTGTCAAACCCACACAACCCCCCAAAGTATGGGACGTACCACCTCTAGAGATCATTGCTAGTAGCCAGCAGATTGCTCGACTATCTGTCACCGTGGAAACGTCCCTGGAGTCAACACCAGTCGCTTGACCTAGTCGATGACCCCAGCAGCGAGTTTCGGTGCTTCACTCCAACTACGATGGCTGGAAACCAGCCTCAAAAACCTACAGTCAGAAATTGATGTACTTCGAGCCGCGATGGCCAAAAATAACTAAATCTTAAATAAATAAATATATTAATTTCACCATGGTGAATATGTTTTCAACCACATTCTTGCGTCACATTTCTTCTGCTCTGTGTATTCAAAGACGCCAGAAGCTCCCAAAGCGAATTCCAAAAGATTAAGAAGTTGTATAGAAAGAACCAGGGAATGATTAAAAAAAAAAAATGTTACAAGCACACTTGCGAACTAATAAGTGGTAAGAGAATCACATGCAAGCAAGCACAATCTTACTAGTCCTTAAAAGACGAGGTAAATAGATTTGCCACACCGTGGTTCTCCGCCGCACATTTCGTGATGGAGCCTCCTTTACTACGCCACCAGATACCCCTCCCCCAGATACTACAAGCACTCAGCACTCGAAAGCGCAATCGCTTATCCCTAACAACGATCCCTCAAGGAAGAATTCCACCAAACACACACTATCCGACTCAACAGCACTACCACCTGAAAGTATGGCACATCCAGTAGCGGTGAAGGACGCCCTGAAGGTGATCCCCATGTTCAACGGTAGTGATATACCATTCAGTGTATTCTTTGAAGGCTGCTATGAAGCCAATAAAATGGTGAGTGCAGCAGATAAAGCAAAATTAACGAAGCTCACCAGAAGCAAACTAATTGGCGAAGCTAGAACAGCGATACGTGGAATACAATTGGCCGACCTGGATGCACTAAAAACACAAGTTAAGACCATTTACGTGCCTACAAAGACCATTTACCAGTTACAAAGTAATAAGGCTGTTTTTTGTCAACTTTTTTAAGTTCTCATATATTTGTTGGCAAGGTAGTTCGACGTCCGATGGCCATAAAAAAGACCGGTGAGCTTCTTAAGTAAACTCTTTCTCGACTGAAATTGACAGCAATTGTGACTGCATTGATACCTCAGGGTGATCTTCTCTGGCCTGCTGTTGAAGTCCCAGACTGATCGGGAGAAAAATTACAAAGTCCAAAGCTTTGGAGCTAGTTGTAAAGATCTTTCCCAACGTCTCCTGGTATAACGTCGAATACGTTGGTTGCCTAAGGCACCTTTTTTATGTGCAGATTCAGTTGTTTTGATCTTAGATGGGGAGATTGGTTAGTGATACTTGCCCGGTGGAGACTGTCCCGTTGGCTCAAGTTTTTTTTCCTTCATAGCTGTTAAGTTTACCCAGCGCAGACCTTGGAGAGAATCCTGGTTGAATGCTTAGAGTCGAGAGGGTAATATAGGGTCGTCAGTCACCGGGTTTCCCAGCCTTGCGAAGAACAACTCCGCTCGTGACGACTGCCAGTGAATGGCTGACTTGGTGTAATAGTGGCCGTCTTTAGTTAATATAGTCTTTTAGTCGACGAATCGCTTCCGAAAACGGTAGTAAAAATGTTTTTGTTGGCAAGATAGTTTACACTTAGGTGGCCTCTAGAAAGAACCGATGAGATTGATGGTTAAGTAGGGAACTTAAATACTTATAGTGGCCCTAAAAAGCGCCAGTGGTGAAACTTCCAGCTATTCCAGTGATGGAGGGAGGTACACCGCTGACCAAAGAATATCTCGTCTTTGGGTCGTTCCCCGGATTACCAACCGCTCATCGTTAGACGGGAACATGTGGGTATGCGCGTTGGGGACACGACCACTAAGAAGGTAGCTGTTGTGAGACCACTAAGAACGTTGCCCGTGCCCTTCAGAGCTGTCTTCCCTGGCTTACATTTGTAGTCAAAAATTCTCTAACTGCACCAAGCGGGATGGTGGGACTGCCACACAACTCTGAAGAGTTGGAGCAGATTGTGCTCTGGCTAGATATGTCTCCTGCATGGTATTACGCCAGAGACTTAATCGGTTAGAATGATTTTTTTTGTGGCACTCGTCGAGATTCAGGGTGAATGTTGACCTACGTCCCTTCCCTCTTAGAGAAGAGTGTCGTCCGTAACCGGGATATCCAGCTGCACGACTATCATCTACATTCTCTATGCGGCTTGATGAATTACCGGAGGAGGACTGCATCATTTTTCGAGTTTTTCCGGCGTATTGTAACCACACTTAGTTAATTCTGTTGCACGTAGCCTCGATTTTATGTCGACGTTACCTAGCGAATCCTACTGCACTAAAGTGAAAAGCTGGCGTAGTTTTGCAAAACTTTGAGCTTATTTATTGCTATTGTTATTAAATTTTTTAAGATAAAAACTATACAAAAGCCATCTAGGAAGTGTCATAAATCAGCATGCAAAATTTCAGCAAAATCGGTTCAGTAGTTTTCGCAGTTAGCGATTACAACGGTTTTAACGACTTTGCTTTATATATTAGTAAGATACCGGCTCAAAAGTAAGCATAATTTAAGATAGAGTAGTTCCTGAAGAAACTATAATAGATCCCAACACCACACTAATAAGGGGAATTGGTTCTAGCAACGAACGGACGTTGGGCTGCTCGACTATATACCTCGGTAGTCTCAAAACAGAATTTCAGGTGATCTGAAACAACACGGGGCTGGCATTCGGAGGAGTTCTTGGCTCGGACTTCTTAACTTGGAATAAGGTAAAAATAAACCTTCATAGCCAAGTATTAACCCTGAATCGAGGGTATATTCCTTTAAAGCAAAGAAACTCTAGAGCAACCGAAGTATTTATCAAGAAACAGGTAACCAGTACCATCTCAAAATCCAGTATCACTCCAGGCGAAGAAGGTAGTTACGACGTCTACAAGCCCGACGCAGAGCAAGAAGCTGAAAATGTCAATCGCATCACCAGTGGTTCAGTAATAACCAACATATTCTCCGCGCTGGTGAGCAACAAATGTATCTAGACTCGATCAATGATACGTTTAAGGAACTAGACATACCCCACGCAATCTGCGAAGCAGCGGACGTTCACTTCCTGCAAGAAGTCTACGCCACTTATAAGTATGACAACCCTCCTGGCGAAGATCACGTTTCAAGACATCACCACCTACGATCCCTAATAGACTTGAATAACTTAGCAGAAGATGAATGGCAGCAAGCCAAAAGATTGCTTAACCGCCACTGCGATCGATTTTTCCTTAGTAGCGATAAACTCACGTCCACCAATACAGCTATTCATCGTATACCTACAATCGATGACATCCCAGTAGTCACTAAGGAATACAGGCTACCGCACGCGTTAAAACTTGGAGTCGAACGGCAAGTACGAGAGTTACTC
The DNA here is from genome assembly GCF_000648655.2 of Copidosoma floridanum. Next base: position 259,909 of record NW_019379513.1, on the reverse strand, counting down.
GACAAGAGCATCATCAAAAGATCAACCTTTGGGTATAATACCGCGCTGTGAATTGTGCCGAAAAAGAGCACTAACGGTCAGTTCAAATGAAGAGTGGTACTTGACTGTCGATCATTAAACAGAAAAACCATTCCCATGAGTTTCCTGCTCCCTAATATAATTGACATCCTAGATCAAGTTGGAAATGCAAAATTTTATACAGTCATAGATTGTAAATCGGGATTCCACCAAATCTTAGTGCACCCAGACGATTCCCACAAAACGGCGTTATCAACGTCCAACGGGAATTACGAATTAATAAGAATGTCATTTGAGTTGAGAAATGCCGCTGTAGAATACCAGTCAGCCATGTCTCGCACATGAGACGGACAATTCGACAAAGGTGCGTTCGTATACATGGATGATATTGTCATCTACGCAAAAATGCTCGAAGATCGTGACAGGATTTTTGATCAAGACATGCAGAAACTAAAGGAAGCCAAGTGGAAATTAGAACCCAGCAAGTGTAAACTGATGCAACACAAGGTAGTTTACCTGGGTCATATAATCGGTGAAAAAGGATTGCAACCAGACCCGAAAAAAAATTGAAGCAGTTAAATTCTACCTTACGCCCAGAAATTTCAAAAATGTGCGCCAGTTTCTCGTATTTGCAGGATACTACAGGCATTTCATGAAGGATTTTGCCAAGAAGGCCAAACCACTATGCAAACTCTTGCAAGGCAATGAGTCTTTTGAATGGACAAAAGATCAAGATAAAGCCTTTCAGACCCTAAAAGAGGCTCTACATACTGTCCCTATACTACGGTTACCTGATATAAACCTACCTTTTATAATAATTACAGATGCCTCGGGTTATGCTATCGGCGGCATCCTGTCCCAGGGAAAGATAGGTACTGACCTACCAATAGCATTCACCTCACGCATCCTAAAAGGACCAGAACTTCGATACGAGACATATGAAAAGGAAGCACTCGCCGTATTGCATTTGGTGCAAACGTTCCGTCCCTACGTATACTGTCGCAAAGGACCCCGCACAAATCCTTATGTTTTGAGGTCCCAGTCGATTTGGCTCAAATTTTGATATGTTGTATGAAATTTTTTTTTAACAAAAGTTCTCATACGCAAAAACTTAAATAATGTACAGATTTTGAGAAAATAATTAATAAAGGCTTCATTTAGATCACGGTTAATTTGACAGGCGCCGTAGTGGAGTAAACATATATTACGCCCGACGTACACGATTATGTATGAATGACACGTGCATACATATATACTACACATCTGATAATAGCAGCCGCCAACATCCATAACCTCATGCGGCCTCGAGACGGTTGTAAAAGAATAATTGGATTTAAGAATCTCGTGTACATACGTGCATCCTCATAGCCCGAAGTAACAGTGCAACCGTTGAGCCACTTGTATTTGCTCTGCTTCGCAAGAAAAGTGCCGCACTCTCCTATACTACTGCGGAGAAGCCGCCGTCTTTTTTTAACCCGGCCTTGAATTGTGAGTGCAATATTTTTATTTTAATGACACCGCAATTTTCAGATCCTGGACGCGCTGTAGCTGTATAAAAGATGCACTTTCATCACGAATCAACTTGTACTACTTACTTTATCCTTTTAAAATGTAACTAGTATTACTTACAAGCTTACTTTGTATGCATCTGTAATCAAATGTAATATACTAAGATACTCGCATTCCGAGGACACGCTGTGCAAGTGCAAAGCCACTCTCTTCGGGTCCTGGCCACGATGTATTAATGAAAACACCACCCTCTCCTCATCCTGAGTCCACTGCTTTCTCCTGGTTCTGAACCATCTCCGCAGCAGCAGTGTGAGCTCATACGCTGCCATCTCCTAATCCTGCTTTCCCAGTTCGAGCGCCACCCTTGATGCCACCACCTGGTTCAGGTGCAAAAGTGGCATTGGTGGTATGCATGTGGCTTCCTAGTTGCATTAATGTATGTAATATAATATTTATTAAAAATATTACATCCGTAAATAAAATATCGTTCTACAAGCAGGTAGACAGTGCAAATGCCGCTCCTATTTCATCCTCCATCCGTAACGACAATACGAGCACGCAAGTTGCTTCTTTTCCATCGCATTTCCTCTGCAGTCATGCCAATACGTACGCCGCTTATTTATCGTGATGTACAAGTGACTGTAAATGCTCTCACGTAGCATGATTATTCTACGGCAAGATGATAATTACGAATAATATGACTCCAGAATGTTTTTGCAAATCACTCCTAAATACTTTCATACTTTTTTTGAAAGGTAGGCAGTATATACGCATTGTGGACAGGTGGGCAGAAAACACGAATGACTAACAATATTAGTGAAAGTTCAGGCTTCCTTTATCTCTTATTTTTATTATTTCTTAAGTAGATTTTTATTTTTAACATCTAGTTGTAAGAGATATTAAACTTGACTTTCTATGAATAATTGATAACGGCCAAAGTTTTAATACAAACTATGTTTGATAATAAGGACAAATAAACAGTAAAGGAACAACACTCAATCAGCACTCAGCCAGCACTTGACGAGCACTTGATAAGAACTTGATCAGCACTTTATAAGCAGCCTACACTTTATAAGCACCTGATCAACACCTGATCAGAACTTGATCACTATTTAACCAGCACTTAATCAGCACTTATCAGTACCTAGCCAGTACTTGATCTGCACTTGATGATCACACGATCAGCACCTAGCTGGAACTTAATTAGCATTTGATTAGTACTTTATTACCACCTAGCAAGTACTTAATCAGCATTTGATCAGCACCCGATTAGAACTTTATCAATACTTAATCAGCACTTGATCAGCATTTGATCAGCACCCGATCAGAACTTTATCAGTACTTAACCAGCACTTGATCAGCACTTAGCCAGCACTTGATCAGCATCCGATCAGAATTTGATCAGTATTTAACCAACACTTGATCAGTACCTAGCCAGCACTTGATCTGCACTTAATGAACACCTAGCTAGCACTTAGTAAGCATTTGATCAGCACCCGATCAGAACTTGATTAGTACTTAATTAGCACTTGATTAGCACCTGTTCAGTACTTGATTATCACTTAACCAGCATTTTATCAGCACCTAGCTTACACTTGACCAGCACTTAATCTAAACTTGATAAGAACACAGCCCGCAGTTGATCAGAAAGTGATAAGTACTTAGCCAGCACTTGATGAGCACTTGATCAGGACCTCACCAGAACAAAAGCCGTTTATTACCTTCTGTACCATTATATACGTGAAAAATAATTTACCGAGGGGGAATTTGCTCAAAAATGTATGCACGTGTCATTCATAGATAATCGTGTACGTCGGGCGTAATATATGTTTACTCTACTGCGGCGCCTGTCAAACTAACCGTGATCTAAATGAAGCCTTTATTAATTATTTTCTCAAAATCTGTACATTATTTAAGTTTTTGAATATGAGAACTTTTGTTAAAAAAAAATTTCATACAACATATGAAAATTTGAGCCAAATCGACACCATCGAGACACGGTAATCGATTAACGGCTCTCTGACCTCGAATCTGATAAACGAAGTTGTAAGGCACACCAGCGAGACGGACGTAAGAAATCTGGGAGGTGACGGCACTCCAGCAACCTCCGAGTATAACTCATTCCAAGCCAATATCGTCGAAACAAAGGAAATATTTGAATACGGACTGGATAATGTAATATACTTCGTAAATACAACAGGCTGACCTTGTGACGAAGATGCACGCTGACTATTGAAAGCTAGTAAAATACCAATGACCCAGAAAATCGACTTGAAAGAGATAACAATTAGGAAGCTAACCAATAAAAAGCGTCAATTCGCTCTTTGTATACAAGACGAAAACAATGTATCTCAATAAGTAATAAAGGATAGACTACGTAAGTTATTAAATAAGTTGAAAAAATCCTAATAAATAGAGAAATATTAACGATAAGCATAGCCCAAAGTACGACAATCTGCAATTTAGATTGGCCCAGTATTCTTAGCACCATTAAGGCTACATTTGAAAACTGTAGAATTAAGATAATAGTATGTTAGAGCACACTTAAGTACATTGAAATGCAAAATAGAGACCAAATATTTTTTGAAGCACACGACTCTCCCATCAGAGGACACCGTGGTGTTTCCAAAACCTTTAATCGTATTTGACAAAAGTATTATTTGGAAGAACTAAAAAATGATATACAGTGTTGCATACAACAGTACCTAAATTGCCAGTTTAAAAAATTAGTCAGGCTAAAAACCAAACAACCTATTCTGATTACAGACACACCCTTGAGATCATCGGACGCCTACCAAAAACTCTAGAGAGAAACGAATACATACTGAGGATGCAAGATTAACTTTTCAAGTTCTGCGTCACTGTACCATTATAGGATGCAACGTCTGCAACAATAGCAAATGTTTTCATAAAGCATTTCGTCTGCCTCTCCGGAAAACTCAAGGTCATACTAACAGACGACGGGTGGAGTTTTCTGAGCAATCTCATACAAAAGGTTGCTAAGCACTTCAAGATAAAAAGAGTGAAGACAACCGCGTTTCACCCTGAAGCGGTTGCATCATGCTCTCGGAGAATACCTGAAGCAGTATGCTGACAGTGACAGAGACTGGGACCACTGGGTAAAGCTGGTTACGGTTAAGTGGTGTTTGGGAAACTAGCAAGAGTACCTTCATCAGCACCACTGAAGGAAGAAGATCAACTACCTACGTATCAAGATTACCTTATAAAGTTAGTGACTAAGTTAAATACAATTAGAAAACTAACTTTTAACAATTTAGTAAATTCTAAAGAGAAATCAAAACAATATTATGATAGAAACTTAAACAAGAAAACTTTTAACCCGGGTGACTATGTATTCTCGCGAAAAGGAGTCAGAAAAGAGAAGTTCGATAATCACGTTACGGGACCCCACGAAACAATAAAAATCTTGAGTAACTGTAATATTAAAATATCAATAGGAAACGAGCACAAAATTGTACACGCGAATAGGTTAAGGACGTCAAAACTATACCCCCCGAGTAAACAGAACCTAAATAATAACAGCTCCAGCGACGAATCGACAGCTGAATGATACCGGGTGCGCGCATCTTGCACTTCAAACATTTGATTATCTCCCCAAATCCAGTCCACCTTTTCCCTTCTGAACAAAAACCCAACACTTGACCAACGAACAATAATATTGTTGTACTTACAGAAAGAATGAAAAAAATACAGCTACTGTATCTGAACTTACTATCAATGATTCCTCCCGCTCTTGCACTTCTAGGATATGATTGTGGTGCCCAAACAGTAAATGTCACAACGCTTTAGCTCCTAGAAGTAGATACCTGTGAAGTTAATACGGAGAAGGTACAAACAATGAAACATCGCATACAGCTGTTGCAAATTTACAACTACATCAAAATACACGTCCCCAATGCAAATTGGTAGTGCAGAGAAGCATAATATTCTGTGGGATGCATTCACATAGCTTGGCGGTGGGTAACGGCTTGGTTACATTCATAGAGACCGTATCTCGTGACGATTGCCACACTGCGAACCACACTGGACTATTCACATGAGGTTTGCTTCTCATAAACAGCTTGTAAATCAACAAAACCACGAGTGCAGCAACCACCTTCTCAGGATCATTAACTGCGGACGGGACATGCAAAGTATTGTCTTACGCGGACCAGTATGCTCATGGAGTGACGTTACCGTCCCAGACCGTCCAAGGGACAATTCAAATTAAACTACAGGAATTCTATGCACGTGCAAGCCTACATGAAGATTTAATAGTAATGTTATCTGGAGCCACATGCAAATTTAGCCTTGGCAAACGTACATATAACGACGGTAGCAGCATGTACTGGAATGTTTTACGTCAATCGAATTGTAACTTCAATATGTACAGTGTACTGTTTGAAGATCTCGCTGACAAGACCCAAGACCTCGCTGAAAATCACCCAGAAACAGTATATTCTTTCGCTTCCAACGACATCACTTTTGCTTTTACAGCAAAGAAACGTTCTACATTGTACTGTTACAGCGTCATTAGAACCAAACACCCAAAGTTTCTCATCTTCGAAACATCGAAGGAACAATCATTCGCTGAAAATAAGGGAATAGATTCCGAAGACATAGATTTATTCGCTTACATCAACTCCAAGTTCGTTTATGTAGAACGACAAATGAGATCGCAAGTGAAATCACTTTACCATCCAATGGTAAACACAGAAAACTATTTTAGTATAGTTAATATTTTTTCTACTGGCAGTACATGCAATTTTTTACCTCGAAGGTATGTGGTACTTTGCTTCCTGAAAACGTGAAAGAAAGTCATACTTTAGGCAAAGGTACGAGATTAAAAAAGATAACTAAATATTTATGAAGTACGCAGCTCCATTAATAATAATTGTTACATTGGTCAATTATCGATGTGTGGTCAACTGGTTGAACTATTTTTTATCTTGATATTAGAAACTCTAATTTAATACTCTTTAAGGAGGCTTGATACAGTCTTTAAACACAAAAAATGGGGAACTTAATTTAATGATAAGCTTTTCAAGTTGATAAAATAAAATATTATTATTTCCGAAAATTATAATAAATAAGCTTAGTCCCACACTTTTGTTGTGGCAATCTGGAACGTGACACCTTACATGGCCATGAAATTCAAGTTCAGAAACGTGTACTATTTCGCGGGTAGCGTGTCAAAAGGGAGTCAAGGGTGGGAAGCTCACGGCACAATTAACGAGACATAATTCGGTTCATTTATATAGCGTAAATGCGTCACTCTTATAGACCTAACCAAAATTTATACTTTTGATTTGGAAATTACTTTCTCGATAGTTAAAATAGATAGAGATAAACCTTAAAGAACCATATAAATCTGCAGTATACGCTAGGTAACTAGTGCTGAAAATGCCATCTGTTGGCAGTCGATTTGAAATGCGGTGTCGCTCAAGCGAGTACGCTTATGCATAGCCACGCTAAATAGAATATTTTGTTTTTAAGTTTGGTAATGAATTAGGTATTTATAACGTAAAAAATATATATTTTTTATACAAAAGTAGACTCTTAAGAAGCGGGACTACACATTTAAAGGAGAAAAATCTAGTTTTAACTATCTGGATGTACGATTGTTTCGTGCGCTGTTTTAGATAAGTATTTCTCGTGGAAAAAGGTGCCAAGGAGAAAACTCTGTTGTCTGCATCACGAATAATTCTGTTGTTGTTACAGCTTTAAACTATCGATGGATGCAATGTCGTATAACAAAACAAAAAGATCAGATTGTTACTATTGTGTGTTGTTGGTTGTACAAATTAAAAAAAATAATTCCTTTTTTTAAACAGTTTTTTTAATTTACAGCCTTTGTAATATTTCTGTAATTGTTGATCTGACGGAATATTCCAAATTATTGGCTCCCTAGTTTTTGAGTGACTACTTTCGAAATTTACCCAAATGCATATTGCTGCTGAATTTTTGCACAGACTCAATCCTGCTTTACAGTTGCATAAATAATTTTTCTAAGTCCGGTCTTCATGTAGCTAGTAAGGTATAATAATATAAAATTAAATGCTTATTTAAACAACGATTAAAGCGTACTTCATAAGTTTGTGAAAAAAACTGTACAAATAATTTTTTTTTTTTTTGACGTAAAAAATTTATGTAAACAAAACATTTACGTAACATAGTTTTGTATACTTTTATTTGAACATTATAATAATTAGTATTTCACTCTTCGCTTGCCGCTCCAGGGGTTTCTCTTAAAACCAGTTCTTTTAAACAACGAGTCTAATTGTCTCAAATTTACTTTGAAGTGTTACTAACATGAAAATTTTTGACAAGTTTACGATCTTTTGAGAGGCTTTTTTTGCGAAAAACGTTGGTTTCTACTTTCTTAATATCTGATTTTATAAAAACAACCATTTTTTTAGCTCTAAAATTTATATTTTGTTTTAAATTTACAAATAAAAACATTCATTTCTGTTGGCTTTACTATGATGCAGACGTTTTGACACCACCGCTATTCAAATGAAAAATCCAGGAGATGGCGTTACTGGCTCGCACCAAA
>NW_019379513.1:224370-248751 GCF_000648655.2 Copidosoma floridanum | reverse complement strand
CAATACTTAAGTAGTTGTAGGTAAATTATCGACAGATGAGATTTATCTAAGAGATCCTTTAATCAAGAATTCTTGAGAGCAATAATTTTAAATAAGGCAACAAGAAGTATTATATTGTGATTTAGCAATTAATTAAACATAAGTCGGTATGCTTAAGTAATACTTTAAGTTTTGTTAAATATTTTTTGTGATAAAAAAAAAAAATTATAATATAACTAACAAATTTATTACAACCCTTCGATGTTTACTTAATCAAAACAGAAAGAAAAATGCCATAAAAATTTCAATATAAAAATGAGAAATTGCGACCGTGCTACGCTTGCCCCACGGGGTGCCACTCCCCACCCACCGGTAGGGCAGTTGGAGCATTTTCGAAGTATATTATTTTTAGTTTATTTGTTGACAATAATGTAAAAAATAAAATTTTTTGACTGTGGATTACGATTCTACTTCAATTTTTCTTTTTGTTTCTTTTTTTAAATATTGAATTCTTCTTTAATGTTACTTCTACATTTGAGTTAAGTTAGAGTGGCACAGCCACCCCACCCTCCCCTTAGCGCCCTCGAGTTAAGTGGTGATTGGGGCCTGCGTTGTCATATTTACTTTATCAATAAAAAAAATGACCAGTAACTGCCCTAGGTTATGTTGTGATTGGCGCTTGCATCATTATATTTATTTTATTGATAAATAAAACCACCGATAAAAGTTTTAAACTTTGTGGCAATTTGTGATAGCCTTATTTTATTTATTTTATTAATAAATAAAGCGACCAGTAAGCGCTCCAGATTGTGTTATGATTTGTGCTTGCGTTATTCGTTAAAGTTAATAACTATTGAACAAACCAGTAAAAGATACGGATTGTGTGATGATTGGTCCTTGCGCTATTACGTATTCAGTTTTATTAATTATAACAGCCACCAGTGAGCCTCCCGGGTGGTGTGAACATTAACGCTTGCGTTATTATAATTATACGATAAATCAATAAAACAGCAAGTAAGCGCCTAGGGTTACGTCGTAATTGGCACTTGCGTTATCATATTTATTTTAACAATAAATTAAGTGACCAGTAAGCACCCTGGGTTCTAAGATTGGCACTTACATTAACAATATATAAGTTGTATTAATTATTAGAATAACCAGTAAGTGTCTCACGTTGTGTAGTGATTGGTGCTTGTGTCATCATATTTGTTTTATTGATGAATAAAGCGAGCGATAAATAGCTCTAGTTGTGTGGCGTTTCGTGCTTGCAATATCACACTTTTTTAATAATAAATAAAGCGTTGAGTAAGCGTCCCAGGTCGTGTGGTTATTCGCGCTTGCGTTATTATATTTACTTTATTAATAAATTGTGCGACCAGTAAGCCCCCTGAGTTAAAAGGTAATTGGGACTCGTGTTAATAATAAATAAATTGCATTAGTTATTGCAATAACCAGTAAACGCCTTCCCATTGTGTGCTGATTAGCACTTGAATTTTTACATCATGTATCGATAAAAAAACTAGAGCAGTAAGCGCCCCGGTTCGTTGGTGGTTTGCGTTTACGTCAATATATTTATTTTATTTATATATGAAGCAACCAACAAGATACCCAAGTTGTGTCAAGATTGCAGCTTACGTTATTTCATTTATTTTATCAATAAATACAGCAGACAGTGAGCACCTCAGGTCGTGGTAATTGGCGCTTGCGTTGTTATTTGATAAATTTACGAAGTACTACAGCAACCAGTAAGCGCTCCAGGTTATAATGAAATCAGCGCTAGCATCATTACATTTATTTTATTGTTAAATTAAGCGACTGATCAGCCCCAGAGTTGTTTGGTTATTAGCGCTTGCGTTACCCTATTTATTTTAGTAAATAATAAAACGACTAGTAAGTTCCTTACGTTGTATGGTATTGAGCGCTTGCGTTAATAATTAATACATTTCATTGATACAGTGATCAGGAAGTGCCCCGGGTTGTGTGGTGGTTCTAACTCGTTGTAAGTAGTGGTTAGCACTCATGTTGTTAAATAAAGTATTTTATTGATTACTACAGATTTTAGTAAGTACCTCGAGTAGGTTAGTAATTAGTTTTTGCGTTAGTATATTCATTTTACCAATAAATAAACGGCCAGTGTGCCTTAGATAGTGTGGTATTTGACGCTTGCGTTATCATATATATTTTATTATTAAATTAAGCGACCAGTAAGCACCCTGAAATAAAAGGTGATTCAGTTTTGCACTAATAATTAATTAATTTTATTAATTATTAAAATAACCAGTAAGCGCCTCAGGATGTGTAATGATTGGCGCTTGCGTTTTTGTATCTATTTTATAAAAAAAACACCAGTAAGCACCCTGGGTCGTAGAGTAATTAGTGCTTTCTTTATTAGTTAATACATTTAAATAATTATTATAGCAACCACTGAGCGCCCCGGGTTGTTTGGTAATTGGCACTTGCAGAATTAGTTTTCTTTTATTAATAAATTAAATTGACTTGTAAGCGCCCTGGTTGGTAAGGTAATCGACGTGTACGTTATTGATCACCAAATTTCAATTATCATTACAGCAACCAGTAAGCGCTATCAGATGTGTGATGTTTGGCGATTTCGTTATTATATTTATTTTATCAATAAATAAAGTGGCTAGTGAGCACCTTTAGTTGTGTGGCGATTGGCGCTTGCTTTATTAAATTTGTTTTATCAATAAATAAATCGACCAGGAAGCGCCCTGGATCGTGAGATAATTGGCTTTTGCTTGAATAATTAATAAATTGTAATATTCATTAAAATAACTAGAAGGCGTCACAGGTTAAGTGGTGATAGGTGATTGCGTAATTATACTTATTATATAAAAAAATAAAAGTGCAGTAAGCGCTCCTGGTTATATTGTATTTGGCGCTTGCATCATTATAATTTTTTTAATGATAAATAAAGCGATCGATAAGTGACCTGAAACGTGTAGTGATTTTGCGCGTGCGTTATTTATTAATGAATTCTATTAATTATCAAAGCAACCACCAAGAGCCACGGGTTGTGTCGTGATTATGTTTATTTTATTAAAAAATGGAGGGACCAGTAAACAATCTGGATTGTGTGTTGATTGGCGCTTGCGTTATTCAATAATAACATTTATTATTTGTTACAGCTACCAGCGACAACCCCGAGACGTGTGAAAATTGGAGCCTGCGTTATTACATTTATTTTATTTTAAAAAAATGCAAACAATAAGCGTCCCGAGTTGTGTGATGGTAAGTGCCTGCGTTATTATATATATTTTATTAGTACATATAAGTAAACACCTCAGGTTGTGTGGTCGTTGGCGTTTGCGCTATCATGTTTATTATATCGACAAAAAAAACAATCAGAAAGCTCCTCAGGTTATGTTGTGATAGGTGCTTGAGTCATTATATTTATTTTATTAAATAACAAAGCGACCGATAAGCACCCTGAGTTGTGTGTCGATTGGGGCTTGCGATATTACATTTATTTTGCCAATAACTAAATTGGTCTGAAAGCGTTCTGCGTTGTGTGGTGATTTGCGCTTGTGTTGTTTATGAGTAAATTATATTGATTATCAAAGCCCTCAGTAAGACCTACGGGTTGTTTGATGATAAGTGCTTGCGTTTTTTTTTTTTTTTATTAATGAAAAAAGCAAACAGTTAACGCCTTGGGTTGTGTGGTAATTAGCGCTTGCGGTATAAAATAATTAATTTTATAATTATTGCAACTACTAGTGAACGCCCCAGGTTGTGTGGGTATTGGAGCTTGCGTTATTTTAGTTATTTTATCAACAAATTAAGCGGCCAGTAAGCACTTAAGGTTGTGTGGTGATGTGCACTTGCATTATCATATTTATTTCATCAGTATAAAAAGGGACTAGTGAGCGCCCCAGTTTATATTGTGATTTGCGCTTGCGTCATTATATTTATTTTATCAATAAATGAAGTGACCAATAAGCGCCCCGAGTTGTGTGGCAATAGGCGCTTGCATTATCATACTTATTTTATCAATAAACATAACGACCAAAAAGCGCCTCAGGTTGTGTGGTGTTTGGTATTGCATTATTAATTAATAAACTTCATTAATTGTTAAAATGACTAGTAAGCATTTGGAGTGGTATGATGATAGGTGCTTGCGATATGACATGTATTTTATTAATAATTGAAGCAACCAGTAGGCGTTTTGAATTGTGTGTTGATTTGCACTTGCGTTATTCCTGTATAAATTTTATTATTCATCAAAGCAATCAGTAAGAGCCATGGCTTGTGTCGTGATTGGCGGTTGCGTTCTTATATTTATTTTATCAATAAATAAAGTGACCAGCAAACGCCTTGTGTTGTGTGGTGATTGGCCTTTGCATTGTTAAATAGTTAACTTTATTAATTATTACAGCTACTAGTGAACGGCTTGGGTTGTGTTTAGATTGGCGATTGTGTTATCACATTAATTTTATTAATGAAATAAGCGACCAGTAAGGGCCCTGGATGGTAAGGTGATTAGCACTCGCATTAATAACTAACGAATTGTATGAAATACTGAAATAACTCGTAAGTAACCCAGGTTGTGTGGTGATTGGTGCTTGCGTTTTTATATTAATTTTATCAATAAAAAAAGTGAGCAGTAAGCGCCCTGGATTGGGTAGTAATTAGCACTTGCGACATTATTATTATTATTATTATTATTATTATTATTATTATTATTATTATCTTATTGTAGAATATTCGAGAACTTTTGTGATCGTGGACCTATGTAATTTAGTCCGTTGACTACCACCCGTGAGTGGGAGAGAGCCAGACGACATGTGTGCGAGCTTGTATAGTTTTATATGTATGCGCTATTGAAAGACTTGAGATTCCAGCGCACTGATCGTCAGTCCACGTTTGCTTGCCTGACTTACCGTTTCGTCAAATTTTATTTTTTCTTATTTGAAATCGATTTTGTAAGGTTAACTTAGTATAAAAATACACAATTTTGCGTTTTCATTTACCACATTTAATTTTAATTGCAGTGAAATTTGTGCTTTTCATTGAATATATTTAGTTTTCTTTTGAATCAAGACATTTTGTGCTTAATTTTGCCTAGTCGAGAGAATGATTCGCCACGTGCTGAGTCGTATCGTTCTTTACCTCTCTTTTTTCCACGACTTATCCGGCCAACTTACCAATATACAGCCCACACATCGTTTAAGAAGAAACAATTAGGCTGATTCTAATTAAATCATCAACAAATAGTTTTCTTCGGGCTGGATATGTGATGATGGGAGAGAGCTTACTGCTTTCGTTAAGCGGCTTACTTCGACATTTTGCAGTGGATCACGTGGCGTTGCAGCCATTTTTGGCTTTACGTACTCTGATCATGTGGAAACTTGTCCTTTCTCTTTTTCTCGCTCCGCTGTAGTTACATGTATGCTGAGTACCTCGCGCTTGTTATTGTTTCGTTGCTCACTTATCTTTCGCGCTAAGTATACGTATAGGTATACTTATTAGTTGGCTTCAATCCCTTAAGTAACGAGTGTATTACTGCGAATAGTTAATTTGAGGTTGCGATAATACGATCAAGGATGACTCAACGACCACCGGTAGCAGCGCCTTGTCATTTGCTTGAGTCAAGAGCCCTTGCCAGTCGTCGCATCAATAGCCACGCTAGTACCAAGTCATCGAAAGCTGAGTCTTCGATTGTTATTGTCTTGAGTTATCCCGTCTGCTGATGGACCCTCGAGCATATTTGTCACTTCACTAGCTATTTTGTAATTCGTCTACTGAGTTAGAGGACGTCCAGATATGAGAGATTGATGGTCTATTTGCGTACTGTTGTGTTGAATGCGATTTAAGCTAAGGTAAATTATATATTATTTAGTTTGGTGCGACTGACTTTGGAATAAGTTTGTGGATAGCTGGCTGTGCGAAATCTACCATCTTTCCCAAGGAATCAAGCCGTCCTTGCTTCAAATTGGTAAAAGCAGGACAATAGTTGTATAGTTCGTTGTAGTTTTAGCTTTTCTTTGGGTCTATCACATTTGTTTTTGTAACTCAGCTTTAATTTGTGGTTCACTAGTTTAAGAACCCAGTTTTGTTTCTGAATATTAATTGTTGGTTGTATTTGGTTTATTAGCTGCACGAATTAGTTTAAATTAATTTTGTCAGAACTTTCAAGTATGTAAAATTAGTAATACAACATGTATGCCCCTTATGACAAACAGGTTAAGCGCCATAAAAGTGGTCGAGTACCATCTTGCTAATTTTAAATTAGATCACTCGAAAATTCTCCAGTTGGGTGATTTAGACGAAAAGCACGTGTATTTCACTTCGGATTTATTTGATATTATTATTGATTCTTATTTTAGTGTAAAGGGAGATTTTTTTAGAACATATTTAAATGTTGTCACCTGATCCAAGTGGTTAGCATACTGATCAAGTTCCTCTACTCCTCTAGCTCCCACTGCGATGAAGTCTTCGCTCCCCAAAATTTAATTGCCACAATTTTCGGGTAATAATGCTGAGTGGGAACCCTTTCATGATTTTTTAGGGCTCTCATTTATCGAAGAGAGGATGTTCCCGTGTTCATTAAATTCTATTACTTCAAAGTGCATCTGTCAGATGAAGCGCTTAGTTTAATTCAAGGTATAGCTAGTAGCGAAGAACAGTATCAGAAGGCTTGGCAAACTCTAGTTAATGCTGTTGATAGCCAGCGTCGTCTTGTTCAATCGTATACTTCACAAATTCTTGATTGCAAGTCCATGAAGCTTGATTCTTGCTGCGAGTTGAAGCGTATTCAAAAGAAAATCATTAGTCCAATTCACTTGTTAACTACATTGAACCAGGACTTGGGTACTGCTGATATTTACATTGCTTGGATGGTTGATAGATTTGACAATAACACGAAGCGCAATAGGCAGCAATTCTTAGGTAACTCCACGGCTGCGCCTACCTTGCAACAAGTTAGAGACTTTATTAAGTCCAAAATCATCACGTTAGAATCATTCAAAGTTAATGCTCAGATCGCTTGTTTAAAGAAGGATAGCTTTAAAGGTTCGTCTCATCTGACTGAAACTCAATCTTCATCTTCTTGTCAAGATTGTCATAAAAATCATCATCTTTATTAGTGCCCTTCTTTTAAGTCCAAGCCTTGAGAGGAGAAAAAGAATCTAGTTTTTAAGTTTCGTATGTGCTTACATTGCTTCGGTCCCCATTTAGTTAAAAATTGTAAGTCCGAGCGAACTTGTTCTATCTGTCACAAGAAGCATCACTCTTCGATACACCGTGATCTTCCCAAAACTAAGATTTATTCTTTGGACTCCTCTAATAGTTGTGTGGATGTCAAAGATAACGCCACTTATCAGACCCATTGTCCTCGCTTTAAGAATATTGGTATTTTGTTAGCTACTGCTAGAGCTTATATTGTCGGATACTGGTGTTAGATTAATGGCTAGAGCACTGATTGACCAAGCTTCGCAGGTTTCTTTTATTTGTAGCTCGTCTGATTTGTTGAAACTAAGAAAAGAGAAAATTAGCCTGAAACTCAATGGAACTGGTAGAGTTTCTGTTGATAGTTTCCGTAGTAAGGTCTCCTTCAAGATGCAATCTCGTCTAGATGCTTCGATGGAATTCCAGGTAGATACCTTGGTACTCAATAAAGTTTCATCTTATCAACCTCCGTCCATTAGGATCGATTGTGGCTTTTAGGATTTAATTGGCTTGGATCAGGCAGTTCCAGAATTCACTAGTTTGGATAAGATTGATTTGTTATTGGGAGCCGACATACATGCGCTCATTGTTAAAGGTAGTGTACGTAAGGGTCGAGTTAATGAGCTCATCGCCGTTGCCACTGTTCTGGGATGGCTCGTGTCAGAATCTGTCGTTAAACAACCTTCTAGTTTGGTTGTTAGCTCTCAACATTGTGCTACTAAGAATGAACTTAATCAGTTAATGCAAAGATTCTGGGAAACAGAGGAAGTTTCTTGTCCTAAATCCGCTCTCGGCCAAAGAAGAGAGTTGCGAAGAGTTTTATAGGAGCACTGTAAGTAGACTAGAAGATGGTCGTGATGTTGGCTTACCTTTCAAGAACGATCCGACTGTTCATCTTTAATCTCAAATCGATTCTCGTCATCAAGCTATCTCCCTTCAATGGTCATTAGAAAGTCGCTTTGTTAAAAATCCTTCGTTAAGAGACGCTTATATTAAGTTCATGGATGAGTACGTAGAATTTGGTCATATGCTAGCTACTAAACACTCCTTAACTGGTTGGTATCTTTCTCATCACGAAGTCCTTAAGAAAACTAGCTCGACTACTCGACGTAGAAAGATTTCTAATGGTTCCTCCTGGATCAGTGAAGGCATCTCATTTAACGATCTCCTCCATGTTGGACTTAATCTCTTTCCTAATTGATTTGATTTAGTTTAAGGGTGGCGTTATCATAGACACGCTTTTATTTCCCACGTCGAAAAAATGTTTAGACAGATTTTGGTTCGTGAGAGTGATCGTTGTTATCATTACATTGTTTGGAGAACTGATTTGCAAGCTACCTTGAAAACCTTTCAACTCGCTACAGTTACTTATGGCCTTGCATGCTCTCCTTACTTATCTTGCCAAACGATCAAGCAGTTAGCGAGTGATATTGCTCCTCGGTTTCCATTAGCTTCTATCGTATTAAATGACGAAGTTTATATGGATGACGTGCTTTCTGGAGTGCATGATCTGCTCACTGCCGTTCAGAAGGTCAATGAGTTGATTTCTGAAGCTGATGTTGGAAAGTTCCCGCTTCGAAAATGGGCGTCTAACGATCCAGAAATTCTGCTTGATTTAACACCGCATCTGCTTAGTTCGTTAGATGTTAAGCAAATCTGGACCAAACATTTGATCCTTTCAACTATCGCTAAGTTACTTGATCCACTTGATTGGTTGTCTCCGACAATCATTTAACCGAAAATAATAATGCAGGAACTCTGGTTAGCTCATTTAGATTGGAACTCGGAAATTCCTTGTAAAATACTTAAACGTTGGTTTCAATGGCTTGACGAAATTCGTCTATTAAGAGCCATCGCCATTCCTTGTTAGAATTTTTATTCTCCTGAGTTCATTAGTTTGGAGTTGCATGGCTATTCAGATGCTTCTAAAGCTGCCTTTGTCGCCGTTTTGTATTTACGGATTGTTAGAGATAATCAAGTCTTCGTTTCGCTACTTGTATCTAAGTCTACGGTGGCTCCACTCCAAATGTTTAGTATACCTAAGCTAGAGCTCAGTGCCGCCCACTTACTGACTAAGCTTGCGGAGCACCACCTCGACGCTTCACCAATCAAGATCGATTCGGTGTGTCTTTGGTCGCATTCCAAGGACGTTGTGCGCTCAGCCTTCTAAATGGCCCACATTTGTCGCCAACCGTTGCAGCACTATTCATACGTTGCTTCCTTTAGCGTTTTGGCATCATGTCCCTGGAAAACTAAATCCTGCCGGTATTGAATTTCCAGGAGTGCTCACGTATGTTACTGTACCTTCACGAGAAAATGTTAATTCATCCTGAATTAACCATTCGGCCGCAAGATCCACATGTTTAAGCGACGCTCGTTAAAAAATTCAACACTTTCAAATCCCGCGTGTAACTCCCAGGAATCGCCACCAGTAGTTACTCCTCGTCTTTCCCGTTTGCGTATTCGACGCCTACTTGAGACTAATAGTCTCGTATTAAGTTTCAACGAATTTCATAATGCAGAGTTCATCCTCCTTTGGTACCACCAGTTGTTATACTTTAGATCAAAGCACGAGATTTTAGAAGCTGCACAACACTCTTTAAGCCGAAAAAACAAGTCTGACGTCATTTTACCTCAAAGTAGCCCTCTTTTTCCCTCAAATCTATGCTGAAGGATTCTTTATTACGAGTAGGAGGCAGATTGCATCGATCGCTCCTGGCTGATGATCCTGCTGATGCAAACATCCCATTATTTTGTAACGCGGAGATCACTTTGTGAATCTTATTTTTCGCAATGATCATTTACTTACGTTGCACGGTGGTATACAACTCACACTCGTTACACTGAAGTTGAAATATTTGGTTCTTCGTGACCAGCAGTCTGTTAGTTCAATTGTTTTCCATTGCATCACGTGCCGTTGACATGCAGCCTCTACTCTCATTCAACAGATGGCTGATTTACCAGAAGCCCGAGTCACCCAGTCTCCTCCGTTTGCCCAAAGTGGCGTCGACTATACTGGTCCTTTTCCTGTTTGGTTGTCTAGGGCGAGAAATAGGAAAACACTCAAAGGTAACATCGCTGTTTTTGTGTGTCCGCACTCGGCCGTTCACCTCACGCTCGTCGAGAGTTATGATACAAAGAGCTTCCTCGCCGCTTTCAGCAGATTCACTGCTTGGAGAGGTCAATGCACCGATTTATTTAGTGATTAAGACTTTAACTTCATAGGCGCGGCCAGGAAATTGATCGAAAAGATTAAGGCAGTAACTCAATCCGAACTGTTCTTAAATGAGTTAGCTCGTTGTGGTACTAGGTAGAATTTCAACCCTCCGGTTGTTCCTCATCATGAGGGTTTATTGGAGTCAGCAGTCAAGTCTGTCAAGTACCATTTGAAGAGAGTAATTGGTACTCAAATTTTTACAGTTGTAGAGTTTTCCACCCTGCTTTGTCAAATGGAAACGTGTCTTAACTCCCGACCAATTACTCCCTTGACTGACTCCTCTGAGGATCTTTTACCTGTTACTCTAGCACACTTTCTTATGATGTGACCTTTGTTTCTTGCGATTGAGCCTGATTTAACTAACGTTAAAGTCTCAAGCCTTCATCGGTAAAAATTCTTAACTCAAGCGGTGCAGCTCTATTGGCGCTGTTGGTCGTCTGAGTATTTACAAATGTTATTAACGCGAGCTTAATGGTATCAACCAAACAAATCATTGGAAAAAGGTGACCTTGTACTCATTAAAAAGGAAAGTACTCCCCCTGGTCATTGGCCACAAACTCGAGTCATAGAGGTGTTTACTGGTAGAGATAGTTTCGTTCGCTCCGTCAAACTTCGCATGGCTTTCTCGGCTTTCGAGCGACCCAGAACTAATCTCATTCTCTTGCGTATGAGTCACGATGATATGTTAAACAGAAAGCGTTCTCTTATTCTATTTCGTAAGTCTAGTCAAATAAATTTGTCAAATTGCATTTAGAACTTAAGTTAAGACTATAAAGTCAACTATTATTTGTTAACCCCTTTTGCTTTGTTTTCTTTTTCTTCGAAACCGTTATTGTAAATGGTTAAAATTCTAACCATACCAAGCGATTTACTGATCTAACTTTTTTTGGTGTACACGACTGTTACTTTAATTTATTGCTCCCCCTCCGGTTTAGCAAGATCAGGGAAAAATGTTGAATATTCGAGAACTTTTGTGAAAGCGGCTCTATGTAATTTAGTCCGTTGACTACTGCCCCTAAATGAGAGAGAGTGAGGTGACATGTTTGTGAGCTTGTATAGTTGTATGTGTGTGCGCGATTCAAAGACTTGGAATTCCAGCGCACTGATCGTCAGTCCACGTTTGCTCGCCTCACATACTGTTTCGTTTAATTTTATTGCTCTTCATTTGAAATCGATTTTGTAAGGTTAACCTAGTGCAACAAGATCCTATTTTGCGTTACCATTTACCACGTTTAATTTTAACTGCAATGAAATTTGTGCTTTTATTTGAATATATTTTGTTTTTCTTTGAATCAAGATATTTTGTGCTTACTTTTTCCTAGTCAAGAGAACGATTCGCCACGTGCAGAGTCGTATCGTTCTTTACCTCTCTTCCTCCCACTCCTCATCCAGCCAACCTACCAATACACAGCCCACACATTGTTCAAGAAAAAAAAAATACAGCTTATTTTAATTAAACCATTTACAATTATTAATGAATTAAGCGACAAATAGACGTCCGAGTTGTTCAGTGATTGGCGCTTGCGTTATTATACTGATTCTGTCAATAAATAAAGTGGCCAGCAAGCGCCCCAGCAAACATTGAACAATAAGTTTATATATTTAATTTTTCAATAACTAAAGCAACCAGTGAGAACCCCGGGTTGTCTGGCGATTGGCGCCTGCATTGTTAAATAATTATTTTTAATAATTTTGTCAAATACCAGTAAGCACCCTGGGTTGTGTAAAGATTGGCGCTTGCATTGTTACATTTATTTTATTAATAAATGAAAAAGCCAGAAAGCGCCTGAAATTAAATGGTAATTGGCGTATGCGTTATCATATTTATTTTACTATTAAAAAAAGCGACCACTAAGCGCTAGGGGTTGTAAAGTAATTGGCACTTGCATTATTCGTTAATAAATTTAACTTATTTTTACAGCTAGCAGTAATCGCCCACTGTTATAATATTTAATTAACTAGAGCATGCGTTATTATACTCAGTTTATAAGTAAATAGAGCGACCAGTAAGCGGACCATGTTGTGTGGAAATTGGCGTTTGCGTTATTATATAAATTTCATTAATGAATAAAGCGGGCATTATTTCATCTATAAATAAAGTAGTCAGTAAGAACCCCAGGTTGTATGGTATTTGGTGCTTGCGTTATCATGTTTATGAAAAAATTAGGTCACTAATAAGTGCCCTGGGTCGTGAGGTGATTGGATTTCAAATTAATAGTTAATAAACTAAAATATTTATTTAAATAACTAGTAAGAATCCCACGTTGTGTGGTTATTAGCACTTGCGTTATTGTATTTATTTTATTAATGAATAAAATCAGCAAGTAAGTGGCCTGAATTGTAAAAAAAACGAGTGCTTGCGTTATTAATCAATAAATTTAAATTATTATTACAGTGACTCGTAAGCGCCCTCAGTTGTGTGGTAATTGGCGCTTGCGTTATTATATTAATTTTATTAATGAATAAAGCGGGCAGTAAGCACCCCAGGTTTTGTGGTGGTTGTAGCTTGCGTTATCATATTTATTATATCAATAAAAAAAAGTGACCAGTAAACGCCCCAGGTTATTTTGTGATTAGAACTTGCGTTATTGTGTTTATTTTATCGATCAATAAAGCAACTGATAAGCGCCCTAAGTCGTATGGTGATTGGTGCTTGCAATATAACATTTTATTAATAATAAAAGTTGAAATAAAGCGCTTCGAGTTGGGAGATGATGTGCCCTAGCGTTATTTATTAACAAACTTTAATAATTATTCAAACAACCAGTTAAAGCCACATTACATGTAGTAATTGGCGATTGCGGTATTATTTTTACTTTATCAATAAATTAAGCCACCAGTGAACGCCTTGGGTTGTGTGTCGATTGGCCATTGCGTTATTACATAATTAATTTTATTGATTATTACAGCCACCAGTGAGCGCCTCAGGTTAGGTGTACATTGGCGCTTGCGTTATCATAATTATTTTATTGATAAATAAATCAGCCAGTAATCGCCTCAGGTTGTGTGGTATATGGCGCTTCCATTATTATATTTAATTTATCATGAAATTAAGCAACCAGTGAGTGCCCCAGGTTGTGTAGTGATTGGCGCTTGCGTTATTATTAAATAAACCTTACTAATTATTATAGCAAATAGTAAGTGCCCCGAGTTGTGTGGTAGTTGGAAGTTGCATTATTATATTTGTTTCATTGATAAAAAAAGCAACCAGTAAGCACCTTGGATTGTGTGTCGATTGGTGCTTGCGTCATTATATTATTTTATTAATGAAAAAAGCGACCAGCAAGCGCCCTTGATTATTTTGTGATTGGTGCTTGCGTCATTATATCTATTTTATTAATTACTAAAGCGGCCATTAAGCGCTCCAGGTTGTGTAGTGATTGGCGCTTGCGTTATTGATTAATGAATGTGACTGATTATTACAGCGACCAAAAAGCTCCCTAGGTTATGTTGTAGCTGGTGCTTGCAATATAATATTTCTTTTTCAATAAATAAAGAAACCAGTCAGCACCCCAGGTTGTGTGGCGGTTGACGCTTGCGTTGTTAAATAAGTAATTTCATCAGTTATTGCAGCTACCAGTAAGTGTCCAAGATTGTGGGGTGTTCGGAGCTTGCGTTATTACATAATACAATTTATTTATGATCACAGCGACAAGTGAGCACCCTTGGTTGTGTGGTCGTTCGACTCACGATATTAATTAATAAACCAACTACTTATTAAAATGACCAGTAAGCATCCGGAGTTGTAAGATGATTGTTGCTTGAGTTATAGCGTTTTCGTCATTCATACTTAAAGCGGCCAATAAGTGCTCCAGGTTGTGTAGTAAATTGCAATTTCGTTATTAATCAATTAATTTAACTTACTATTACAGCGACTACTGAGCGTCCCAGGTTATATTGTAATTGGCACGTTCGTTGTTGCATATATTTATCAATTGATGAAGTGATTAGTAAGCGCCTAGTTCTGTGTGGAAATTTGCGCTTACGTCATTATATTTATTTTACTGATAAATTGAGCAGCCAGTAAGCATCCCAGGTTCTGTGGTGATTAGCGCTTGTGTCGTTATATTTATTTAATTGGTAAATAAAGCGACCAGTATGCGCCTCACTTTGTGTGGTAATCGGCGCTTGCAATATAAAAAAGAAAGCACTCTAGCTTGTATAGTAATTGGCACTTGCGTTATTACTAAATAAATTTTACTAATGATTAAATCGAGCAGTAAGCGCCCGGCCCCAGGATATGTTGTAATTGGCGCTTACATTATTGTATTCAGTTTTTCAATACATAAAAAGATCAGTCAGCGCCCCGAGTTGTGTTGCGATTGGCACTTGCGTTTTTAAATAATTAATTTTATCAATTATTACAGCTACCCGTAAGCACGCCAGTTGCTGTGGTAGTTAGCTTCTGCGTTATTATATTTGTATTTTATTTAGTTGTGCGATGATTGGCGTTTGCGTTACTAATTATTAAATTCTACTGATTATTGCAGTGGCCAGTAAGCGCTTCATAATATGTTGTAATTGGCGCTTGCATGATAACACTTATTTAATCAATGAATAAAGCGATCACTAAGCACATCGAGTTGTGTTGCGATTAACGCTATCGTTGTTTAATAATTATTTTATGGATTGTTATAGCTACCAGTTAGCGCCTCGGGTTGTGTGGAGGTTAGCGCTCACGTTATTATATTTATATTATTGATACATTAAGTGGCGAGTAAGCACCCCAAAGTGTGTGATAATTGGCACTTACGTCGTTATATTTATTTGTTCGATAAATTAAGTGACCAGTAAGCTCCTCGGGTTGAGTGGTGATCGTCGCTTGCGTTGTTGAATAATGAATTTTATTAATTGTTACAGCTACTAAAAAGTACCCAAGGTTATGTAGTGATCATCGCTTGCGTTATTAATTAAAACGATTTTTTGCACATTACGGTGACAAGTAAGCGCCCTAGGTTATGTGATGGTTTGAATTCACGTTATTGATTAATAAATTAGATTAATTGTTAAAATGACCAGTAGTCACCTGAAGTTGTAAGGTAATTTGCGCTGGCATTATTTATTGATAGATATTATTAATTATCAGATTAATAGGTGCCTAAATAATAATAAATACTGTCAGTAGGTGCCCCAGGTTGTGCGATAATTGGCAATATCATTATTATATTAGTTTAATCAATAAATAAAGCAACCGTTACGCGCTTAGGTTGTGTCGCGATTAATTATTTTGGCTACTGGCCAGGGCCCCGAATTGTGTAATGATTGGCTTCTGCATTATTATATTTATATTATTAAAAAATATAGCAACGACTAATTACCCCGGGTTCTGTGGTGATTGATGCTTGCGTCGTTTTATTTATTTGATCGATAAAACAAGCGACCATCAAGCCCCTCAGGTCGTGTGGTGATCAGCGCTTGAGTAGTAGTGAATAAGTTTTATTAAATATTACAGCGACGAGTAAGCACACTGGGTTGTGTGGTTATTTTAACTTGCGTTATAAATTTGTAGTTAAAAATAAATATTAAAATGACCAGTAAGCACCCAAAGTTGTAAGATTATTTTCGCTTGAGTTATTACATTCATTTCATCAATTATAAAGGCGGACAGTAAGCGCTCTAGGTTGTGTTGTGATAAGCGCTTGCGTTATTGATTGTCGAATTCGACTAGTTATTACAGTAACCCAGTAATCAGTAAGCGTTCTAGGATACATCGTGATTGTCGCTTGCGTTATTATTTTTATTTTTTTAATAAATTGAGTAAGGCCCCAGGGTTGTTAGGTCAGTGGCATTCGCTTTAATAATCAATAAAGAAATTAATTATTAAAATAACCAGTAAGCACCTTAGGTTATGTGGTGATTGGCAATTACGTTTTTATATTTTATTTACTAATAAAAAAGTGACCCGTAAGCGTTCCTTGTTAGGTGGTGATTGGTACTTGCGTTGTTCTATAATTCGTTTTGTTTATTATTTTGGCTCTTACTGAGCACCCTGAATTGTATGGTGATCAGCTTTTGCATTATTATACTTTGGTTATTAAAAAATATAGCAACCAGTCAACACTTATGATTGTGTGGTGATCGGCGCTTGTGTTATTGATTAATAAATACTACTGATTATTACAGCAGCCAGTAAGCGGCCCATAATATGTTGTAGTTGGCGATTGCATGATTTCATTTATTTTATCAATAAATAAAGCTACCAATAAACACATCNTTGAAAATTTGTTTGTTTAAGTACTCTTTTCCATTGTCGCATTGTACCTTTTTAACGCTTTTGTTAAATTTATTTTCGACTTGATTTACATAATCACTAAAGCGTCCCGCTATTTCTGACTTATTTTTTATACAATAGATTTTTGCTCATTTGCTGTATTCATCTATAAATGTATGAAAATATTTGTCTCCATTATTACCAATCGTATTATGTGACCCCTTTAAATCAGCATGAATAACTTCTAAAGTTTCTATAGCTTTTTTCTTACAGTTTTTAAATGGTTTGTTTATCATCTTACTTTCCATACAATTCGCGCATTTAATTTCGATATTTTCTAATTTTCCCTGTGCCACTTTTCTTTTTTAGTTAAATTATTATCGTTTATTTTAGTATCGTTGTTTCTATCAGTACAATTAACGTATTTCTTATTAGAATCATTTAAATGACTGTTTATACAGTATAAGCCATTTTTAAGTTGCGCAATCGCTGTTAGCTCATTATTTGATTTCATATATATGTTTGCTGTATTATCAGTCACTAAAATTTTGCTAACTTTCGCGATCTTTGACATACTTAAAATATTTTTCTTAATTCTTGGTACATAATAAACATTATTTAAATCAACATATGACTTATACGAATGGTGAATAAAACAAATTTTTATTTTTTCTATTTTCGTAGCCTTTTATTTTTCTTCGTCTGGCAAACTTACTTTAAATTTGTTTAAATTTATACATTTACTAAAGAATTTATCTGTGTTTACAATATGGTTGGTACTACCACTGTCTAATAACCAATTTATTTCGTTATGTGTTAAACAGTTATTTATTTCTCTTTTTTCGTGCTCGATTTGCACGTTCCATGCTCCTGACGAGTTCGGTTGTTGTTGACATTCTTTGTTCGTTACGTTGCTGTAGCCCCTGCCTCTGCTATGAACTGTATGTCCTCTGTATGTCCAATCAATAGGTAACAGCCCAATGTTACATTTCCCAAAATTTTTAACAGCAAACAAAAAATATGATCGTATAGAAATAAAAATTCTAAGAAAAATAGCATTTTTGTCTACCTTCTCACGAATGGCNAAATTAATTATTAAAATAACCAGTAAGCACCTTAGGTTATGTGGTGATTGGCAATTACGTTTTTATATTTTATTTACTAATAAAAAAGTGACCCGTAAGCGTTCCTTGTTAGGTGGTGATTGGTACTTGCGTTGTTCTATAATTCGTTTTGTTTATTATTTTGGCTCTTACTGAGCACCCTGAATTGTATGGTGATCAGCTTTTGCATTATTATACTTTGGTTATTAAAAAATATAGCAACCAGTCAACACTTATGATTGTGTGGTGATCGGCGCTTGTGTTATTGATTAATAAATACTACTGATTATTACAGCAGCCAGTAAGCGGCCCATAATATGTTGTAGTTGGCGATTGCATGATTTCATTTATTTTATCAATAAATAAAGCTACCAATAAACACATCGGGTTGCGTTGCGCTTAATGCTCTCGTTGTTAAATAATTATTCCATTAATTATTACAGCTACCAGTAAGCGTCTTGGATTGCGTGGAGATTGGTGCTCACGTCATTTTATTTATTTTATTGATACATTAAGTGGCAAGTAAGCACCCCAGGTTTTGTATTGATTGGCGCTTACGTCGTTATATTTATTTGATTAATAAATCAAGCGACCAGTAAGCTCTTCGGGTTGTCTGATGATCGGTGCTTGTATTGTTGAATAATTAATTTTATTCATTGTTACAGCTAGCAGTAAGCGCCCAAGGTTATGTAGTGATTGGCGCTTACGTTATTAATGATTACGGTAACAAGTAAGCTCCCTGGGTTGTGTAATGGTTTACATTTACCTTGTTAGTTTATAAATTTAGTAAAGTATTACGATGATTAGTTATTAAAATGACTAGTAAGCACCTGGAGTTGTAGGGTGATTGGCGTTTGCGTTATTGATTAATAAATCTTATTAATTATCATAGCAACCAGCAGGCGCCCCAGAGTGTGTTATGATTGGCGCTTGCGTTTTTATATTAATTCAATCAATAAATAAAGCAACCGTTACGTGCCCCGGTTGTGTCGTGATTGACG
Organism: Copidosoma floridanum; assembly: GCF_000648655.2. The sequence continues at coordinate 230,055 of NW_019379513.1, read as the reverse complement.
CTTGCGCGATTAAATAATTAATTTTATTAATTATTGCAGCTTTCAGTAAGTGCCCCGGTCTGTGTGGTAATTGGCACTTGCGTTATCATATTTATTTTATTATCATATTAAGCGGCGTGTAAGTGCCCTGGGTTGTGAGATGAGTGACACTCGTATTAATGATAATTGTAATTTAATGTAATTTCATAAGAATAACATGACATATTAAATAATTTTTAGTATCTTCATTATTGTCAATTTTAGATTCCTTACTTTTCGGTATTTTCGAGCACAAACAAATTTTTTTTGTATCTTTGCATTGCTGCATTTCCTCAGTCATTTCGACTTCAGAGTGGGAAACTGCGGGTGGAAAAAAAGAAGCCGTAACCTCCAAGTTTTTCTCGCTGATAATAGAAATTTCGCTGTCACTAATCTCATTTTCCCTTGAGTTTTCATTTTTATTCTCAGATTCCTTGATTGAATCCAGTGCTCTAAAAATAAAAAAATTCCACATACAAATTTTGCTTTCATTTTTTTACGTTACTTCTTGTCTTATTGACAGCATACTCTTAATTTCTGCATCACACTACCGTTTCTTGTAAATCGATTCATCTGAAGTCGATTTACACTTATCAGGCGTGATTATATTACCATCCGTCGTAACGTACAAGGATTCCAACCAATCTTTATTACCTGGTTGAAGAAACAATAATTAGCTAAAGTTATAAGTTTTTAGACAGCTTCTAAGTTAATGCACACGTGCCCATAAATATAAGTCAACTCTCACGCCTTTCCTTTAATATGCATCCCCCTCTAATTATCGGTATACATGTCGATGTGTAGTTACTACGTAAAAAATGCGAAAAGAAAGTCCGGTTACACAAATAAAAAAAATTAAACGGCCGTTTTTAAAAACGTGTTTTTTTCTCTGCGTAGCCAACTGGTAGACTTTAACCATTCCATATGATGTACCCTATTATTGATAGAGTTAGAATAGTATTTTTTACTTACCACTCGTTTTTGTATATGAGTTTCACCGTGTACCAACGTCCTCCCCATTTTGCCTCGTAATTTTTCTTCTTCGTTCTAACATCTCTTATAGGTAACACACTCGTACCTTTTGTATCTTTCCATAAATTTAAGGCATACATTTTGAGAAGGAAATCATATTGATCGCTGGTGTCTGATTCACATGAAGTTAGAGCTTTTGTTTTTCGCAACGATTAACAACCTGAACGTTACTTTTTTCATAGCCGTGCAAACAACTTAGTATTCGTATATTTCTTTAAACAAAAAGTTTATTTTGTAATATAATTTAAAAATGCCGAAACAGAAAAATAACCTTAGAAAATACTCAAAAGTTTCTAAATACAGGATAATTTTAAAAAATCGGATAAGTGACAATGATGATACACCGGACGATGCATCATTCTCGTCTACTCCTGCAAACATGGAAAGTGAAAGTTCATCTTGTTGCATAGAGAGTGATGGTAAACAGTATTAAAACTAATGTTACTATTTTTAGTCAGGCTGAAAGGAGTTTTTTTTTACCACGGACTTTGTTTTTATTTTTTTGTACGTTTAAAGGTTAATTGACCCGTCAGTTGAAAAAATATTTGTCATAGGTGTGCATCTTTGCATGAATACTATATATTTGTAAATTTGCTTTTATTTACACATTGCAATTTTATTTTTAAAAAGTTCTTCAAGTTATACTGGCATTGACTTTGATGACGCTGAGAGTAACGATAATCGTACGGATGCTGAGATATACGAGGATGCAGAAAGTAATTAAATGAATTTGTATATATATTTGTCTAGCGTATGTCAATCGATATTTAAACAAATTTAAGTGTGCACTAAGTCATTTTAAATTAATATATGCGTAAGTAAACACCCACGCATACTTTTACACCCAATATACATGTATGCATATTCACACACAAAAATGCAGACGCACACCAACGTGTACGTGTTCGCAGCATGTACACACCCTCGGTAACTTATTTTTCTTTCATTATAAGCGTGCGATCGACCAACGGCATTTGACGATAGAAGCGATGAAAATGAAAGCTCCTCTGAAGATGAGGCTGAAAGTTCTTAAGAATATGAATAATCGACAAGCGAAAATTTCTCTAAAAGCGGAAATGAGTTGGAGATTGGAGACGTCTTGGCAGATGCTGATGTATCTTTATATCCGCAAGCTCCGCTAACTGTTGCAGAAAGTATTTTAACTATTTTTGCACTAACTGCTAGATTCCAAATTTCAAGCGTACTTTTATCAAGCATTCTTTCTCTTACAGAATAACATTTCATTAAGCCAAATAAGTGTGCGAAAACATTGTATAAATTTATACAGTTTTTCGCAGACATCGAAACGCCTCTTAATTGACATTATTATTGTTCAAGATATTATTCTAAAGTTAGTGAAAGTACGCATTGCACAAAATGTAACAAAGATACATCTGATTATTTTATTGAAATCCCTATTTTGTTTCAATTAACGTCAAAATTAAAAAAGGATGATTGCAGGAAAAACTGAAAATACTGTTTTGCGCGAGTTAAAAAATATGAAAATAATCACGAAGATATTTATGATGAATCAATGTATAAATCTTGACCTGCCAATTTTACACAAAATGAAAATAATATCACTTTCTCTGGGAACTCTGATAGGATAGCTTTATTTAAATCATTTAAAATCAGTGTCTAGCTTTTGTATTTCATGATGAATGAATTACCTCCTGATTTGCGGATAAAAAAAGAAAATATCGTTTTAAGTGGTCTGTGGATTGGTCAGAACAAGCCTGCCATTGATTTGTTTGTATCGATTTTTGAAGATGACTTAAAAAAATTATAACGTGGTGTTGACTTTAAGATTCCAAATCAAATTAATGCTGTTAAGTAAAAGGAATGATTGTTAGTGGTGTTACATGCCGAGTTGATACAGACGAATCGCATTTTAAGTAAAAACGTAATTCATCCGTAAAATTTATACAAGACGTATTGTGTACATATAGTAAGCTCATATGACAAGTAGAACTCATATTTATGTCACTTATATACGCGTGTGTGTGTATTAGCTTTAAGGTGAATGTTTCACAATATGCTGACATATAATACGGCCAGCCTCGTTGTAAGAATGCATGTATGTATTAAAATTGTACGTAACATGTATGAATGCATAAATCGTATTGTATTGTCATCAAAAAACTCAATCGCTTTTGTCAGCAAAATACGATTGGTACTGTTGTAGTGTTATTTCCTAATATATAAAATCATAACATGTAACATCATCGTGCAAGCCTACTGTTTTGCTGTCAACGCAGTCTGCAAAAACATCGCTAATTGGTTGACCTTATTTAACCAAACCTGATTAAAAGTGTCCAATAATCTGTTAAAAATTATTTTTATCGGTTTCTAGTCGATTTTTGCACTTAAAAACCAGATAAAACATAATAACGTTCAAAAGTTGATGTTTCTCGTATTCAATTTTTTAAAAGCACAAGATAAACAATGAGTAAATGTACAACATGAGACAGTCGAACCTTACCGTTTTGGTGTTGCCATCCAGATGGTGAAACCTAATGTTGTTCATTATCTTATGTTTAATCTTGTGCTTTTAAAAAAATAGATATGAGAAAAGCTATCTTTTGAACGTTATTTCATTGGATTTTAGATGTTTTACGCTAGGAAAAAATTACTGGACTGATGTTACGGAAGTATAAAAAACAGGCTGCTCATTCCAAATAAATGTAGTAAAGCTCATGTAAAAATAACAATTCGTGCTCATTTTCTTCTGAATGCTTGAGCTGTACTTTTTTCGTAGAGCCTGAGCTTTGCTTCTTTTCGCACGGGACGTCAACATAATTATGCTACTGTATCGGCTTACCTCAAATACTATTTTTATTCTTACGCCATAAAAAATTACCGGAATAAGTTTTCTCACAGAAAATCGTCACAGAAAAAAGAAATAAATAACGGAAATATCTCATTACACTTTTTTGATAAAATCATAGACATATAAAAAATATAAACTGCTCGTTCTTATCTATGGTGCTGAAGCATAAGTACAAGGAAACACAACATCGAACGTGGGTATCTTTCTCTCTCACACATTGCCACGATTCGTGGGTCAACCTCCCAAGAATATTCAAACCTTGAAAATTTAACTATGGGAAATTGTTTTCTGTATATGATAAACAATAAAAATGAATTATTACGAATATAAACCATGATTCTTGGAATGAAAACTTTATGACCAGATTTAACACCAGTTATTATTTCTCCTTCTGAGTTATGTTTAAATAATTTTGTTATACGTTATCTAGTTCCATTGCACAATTCATCAAATATACTCCAGTTTTTTATCAACATAACAATAGCATCTACTTTAAAATTTAAAACATGGGGCAGTAATTCTTTATGTATACTGTTTAGAGTTTCTTTTAAAAAATTGATGTTTATATTTCTGTCAGTGCGATCACTACCTTTATGTTTTGCATAATCTATGCTGTAATAAGTATGTTCTTTTCCTTTAATAAAACTCCAAACTTTAATATTTGAAATGTACGAATTTCGTTATTAGTTGTTCGAATTACTTTGTATAGACAGCTATGTACGAGGTGTGTTCAAAAAGTAACGAGAATTTTTAAATTTCGCGGGTTTGGAGAGTCCGCCTGTATAAAATTTTTTTTTATTATATTGGTACACATGCCCCTGAAGTACGATAAAATGTTCAGCAATATTCATTGCTTACTTTTTAAGTGGCAGCTGCTAACGTTAGACGTGTTTTTCGAACTCGGCGATTTTCGTTTGTGAAAAAAAATCAAAGAATCAGGATCAAAGAATTTGTATTCAATTTTGCGTAAAAAATAAAATAAAGTGTAGTGAAGTTTGTAAAATTTTAACAAAGGCATATGGTAAGTCTGCTATGAGTAAAGCAAGGATTTACCAGTGGTATAAGCGTTTCCAAGATGGTCGCGAAAACGTTGAAGATGACGAACAACCCGGACGCCCAAGCACATCAACAACCGATGAAAACTTGAAAAAGTGGCATAGTGCATCATGAATTCTTGCCACAAGGTAAAACAATTAATAAGGAGTACTACCTACAAGCTCAACGCCGTTTGCGTAAAGCAATCCGAAAAAAACGCCCGGATTTGTGGCAAAACAATTCATGGCTTTTGCACCACGATGATGCACCTGCTCACACTTCATTGCTTGTTCGTGAATTTTTGGCCAAAAACAAAACTGTAACGATGCCTCAGCCTCCGTATTCGACAGATATGGCTCCATGTGACTTTTTTCTATTTCCAAAAATAAAAAAAAAACAATTAAAGGCCATTGTTTTACAAGCATAGATAACATTAAAAGCGAATCGCTGAAAGAGCTAAAAGGTATTACAAACATCGAGTTTTAAAAGTGTTTCGAGGATTGGAAAAAGCGTTGGCACAAGTGTATTATATCCGAGGGAGATTATTTTGACGGGACAAAATGGATATTGATGAATAAATAAATATTTTTTTAAAAAACGAAAATTCTCGTTTTTCTTAACACACCTCGTATACCATCTTTAAAAAGTTTTTTTTGAAACATCATCAGTTTTTCATTATGGAATTTTGAAAGACTTTCTTGCTCCATTTTCAATGCCCATTATCAATTATAAAAATTTTTAATCTATTTACTGCATCTTAATTGACATTA
>NW_019379513.1:179455-210847 GCF_000648655.2 Copidosoma floridanum | reverse complement strand
TTTGTTTTTTTAATTTTTTTTTCCATTTGATATAGAATATAAAACAATGAATATGATCTATTGTTAACAATTATTAATAGCTATTAGTTTTTGATAAATGTTGGAAGTCAAGTATTAAATAGTGATCATTAATCATAAAAGTTGTTTCTAGTCAGTACTTTTTTCGATGTTTCTATAATGACATTTATGACGAAAAAAAAAAAAATAATAAAAAATGATAAACAATAATAACTAATAATAATACTTATTAAATTTTATTATAGTCTCAAATCTGGACTTTATCAAATATTACTATTAGTTGTCATTTTTTTTCGTTACTTAATCACAAAAAAAGTTTCCACTTGGGTGGTGACGAAAATTTCCACATGACAGCACGTTCTTTAGTAATTGATTATACTGATTATATTGATACGTATATTAAAATTAATTTCGCCACTAATAATATTTACACGTTTGGAAATGTAGAAAATTGTCTTAAACTCACCTTTTTCCCGGGAATATCGATTCTGTACACTATGAGATATTAGATCATGAATACGAAAATAATGATTGTACTCAAAATAGGCCACAAAAATCTCGTATAAAAATAAAAGACTTGTTAAGCCAGGTGACTATCGACAAAAAAATTTCGTAAGTCTGCAGCTAGTCTACTTCCGAAATCTTACGTAGTTCTACTGCATGATGAGTGCGTCAGGCACTTGCACAAGAAGTGCGTAAATCTTGCGTTAAGTCGAGTGTGTTATTCACTATATCGTAACAACTCTCACTTGCAACAGATTTGTGCAAAACTTTAGTGCAGGTGAGTGCGAGTGGCATAAGTTCACAAATCTTACTTTAGTTAAAGTATACTATTGTTGTAAAGTGAAACCTTCACCGATAGTTTCGCGTTAAATTTCATGTACATTACAAATAGATTCAATGGAGAGATTTGTGTTAAAATATATGATTTAATGAAGAAATTATACTTTAATTTTTTTTACCTGTGTAAAGTTTCCATCATCAAATTACTTCACAACCGGGAGTGTAAATTATATTATATTTAAAAATTATANATTATTGCTACAAATCTATGGAAAGGTGTAAGTTTTACGCGGCAAAACAAGCTGCCACAGTATCGTTGTCGGACTTTGTAGACCGTTTAAAAGAGTTGTCATTGAACTGTAACTTCACAGCAGTAGAGACAGCGTTACGAAATCAGCTTATATGTGGATTAGATGATCATGCGACAAAAACAGAATTATTCAAAGAAGAAAAATTGACATATGATAAAGGCGTATGAAATAGCATTAGCATGTGAAAAAGCAGAGAAAAATGCCACGTCATCAGATAGAATGTACGAAGTAAACGGATGTCAAGTGAATTAAATTTAATCAAAGATAAAAGTAAGCTCAAAGGTCAGTATGGGAATAACATGAAGGATAGTAAACGTGTAAGCAGTGAAAAGAATGTAATGAAGAAAAGTACGAGATGAAATTATTTTTTATTGTTGTGGAAAACAAGGACATATTGGCAGAGATTGTAGGCATCGATACCAAACGTGCAGATAGTGTAACCAGCAAGGACATATTGAAGCTGCATGCAAAGGTTCAAATAAGAGAGTACAGCATTTGCGAACAGAAGAAGACACAAATAATAACACGAGCGAAGAAGAAGAAGAAGTTAGCGAGTTTCATAGTTTAAAATAAAGTGGTAATATTCATAGTATTAATAATCTAACAAGCAATAACGAAACAGCACGCTCAACAATGTATTTAAATGTAAATGTAAATTTGGTTGGGCTTCAAATGGAAATGGATATAGGATCGTTTTGGAGTGTAATTTCTGAAGAAACAAGTCGTAAATATTTTTTAAATGTACAAATTTGTAAAAATTCGTTTGCGATGAAAGCGTATAATTTAAAATTAGAACCAGTAGGTTAGTTACAAGGTTTGAAAGTTGTATTCAATGAATGGGCTTATACATTAGATGTTTTGATTTTACCAGGAAAAGGCGCGACTTTGCTAGGCAGGTAATGGTTGTAGGCTTTTGGGATCTGGCGGTTATTCAAAATTAATTGTATGGATTCCAATGTACACGGATTACTGGGAAAAGTGATAAAAGATTATCCGAAATTGTTTAGTGAGGGAGTAGGATGTTTCAATAAGGCAAGTGTAAAATTGATTTTGAAAGACAATGCAGTACCGAAAGCCTGTAAGCTACAACACGTACCGTTCGCGTTCAAGAGTAAGGTTGAAGAAGAGTTGAAAAGGTTAGAAAAAATTGGGACGTATTGGAAGAGTAAATACTAGTGAATGGGCTACTCCCATCTTACCGATTATAAAGTCCGATAGAAGCGTGTGCATTTGCAGGAATTTTAAGCTAACGATAAATCCAAGTTTGATTATTAATAGACATCCTTTACTCACTTTTAACGAAATTTTCGCAAAGTTATAAAGTAAAATGAAAATTTCAAGATTGATCTAACGCATGCGTATATGCAAATACCAATACATCACAGACGAGAAAATTGGTCGCATAATGCTAAAAGTATTTATTTATATAACTTTATGTAGTAAGAAAAAAAATTTAAAGTCTTTGTATCGTACATGTTAATAATCTAAAAGTTGTACTAAGTTATAAAATACGATTCTATCAAATGTTGTAACTAAAAAAAAACGATGCATTATTATAACAGTGCATTTTTAAAAACAAGATTAATAATAATTGTTATTATTAAGATTATTCTGAACATTATGATTTATTTTCCGAGGTCGTCCAGAATTCCTTCAGGCATGATGAAAGAGGATACGGGCCCCATTACTATGTGGGACTCGCTCTCTTAGTATCAATACAGACTTACTACCTACTAAACTGCCAAGACCTATCTACTGAGAGCACCTGGCTTGGTAACCGCACTCGCATACAACTTCAAGCTGGGGCCTTTGAGATTTGGAACTTAGTACAAGATTTCTCTGATATTTCGTCACCAGCGCATCTTCTACGGTGTTTTGGAGTGGTCGATATTTTTCTCAGCAACTGTCCCCTATATTGTTAAAGGGAAAGTGTAGACGCTCCCTAGTGCAAGCACAGGCCCAGGCACCCCCACCTGCAGAGGTGCGAAGAGCGCACCCACCTCAAAGCCCAAGAATTACTATCATTATCATCTTTATTGTTACAAATATTATTATCATTATTGTTATTATTATAAATATTATCGAGTGTCTCTACGGTCGCCAGAAATTTTTTATATATTTTTNATTATCCTTAACATCATTATAATAATTAATATATTAGTCATAATCTTATTATTATAAATTATATTATCATTATCATATTTCAGAAAAGCACCGTCTATGATACCGATCGCACGTACATTATAGCTACGCCTCGAGCATGTCTTCGATTTCCTCGCCTTCTTATGTATTTTATCTGTTCGACTATTAAGTAATAAACTGATCATTATTAATACTATTGAGTTTTGTATTTATTTAAATATAACGATTGGCGACGAGGATTTTGAACTGTGAACGCGCGTGACAAACTAATGTGGGATGAAGATATAACGGAGGTAGAACAGCTACCAAGAGAAGAGTTACGTATTCGTTTAGAAAGTGCGGATGTTAAATTTTGTAGTAAAGACTCTACGGACAGACTACGACATAAACTTTTGAAATATTTTAAATCTTTTGAGAAAAAAAAGTCCGAAGTTTTGAAACTGTTACTAGTGAAGATTTAGCTAATGAAATGGCAACAATAGACTCAAAAATAAAATTGGAGTTTGAATTAGGCAAAGACGATTGGGAAACAAAAAAAAGGCGGCTATTTTGTTGACTAGAGTAAGTGCTGATATGTATAAGTTGGCAAGAAATTTGTAGAGTTCGATGATGTAGTGAAACTTTTAACAGATAATTTATACCCGAAGCCATACAAATCTATGGAAAGGTGTAAGTTTTACGCGGCAAAACAAGCTGCCACAGTATCGTTGTCGGACTTTGTAGACCGTTTAAAAGAGTTGTCATTGAACTGTAACTTCACAGCAGTAGAGACAGCGTTACGAAATCAGCTTATATGTGGATTAGATGATCATGCGACAAAAACAGAATTATTCAAAGAAGAAAAATTGACATATGATAAAGGCGTATGAAATAGCATTAGCATGTGAAAAAGCAGAGAAAAATGCCACGTCATCAGATAGAATGTACGAAGTAAACGGATGTCAAGTGAATTAAATTTAATCAAAGATAAAAGTAAGCTCAAAGGTCAGTATGGGAATAACATGAAGGATAGTAAACGTGTAAGCAGTGAAAAGAATGTAATGAAGAAAAGTACGAGATGAAATTATTTTTTATTGTTGTGGAAAACAAGGACATATTGGCAGAGATTGTAGGCATCGATACCAAACGTGCAGATAGTGTAACCAGCAAGGACATATTGAAGCTGCATGCAAAGGTTCAAATAAGAGAGTACAGCATTTGCGAACAGAAGAAGACACAAATAATAACACGAGCGAAGAAGAAGAAGAAGTTAGCGAGTTTCATAGTTTAAAATAAAGTGGTAATATTCATAGTATTAATAATCTAACAAGCAATAACGAAACAGCACGCTCAACAATGTATTTAAATGTAAATGTAAATTTGGTTGGGCTTCAAATGGAAATGGATATAGGATCGTTTTGGAGTGTAATTTCTGAAGAAACAAGTCGTAAATATTTTTTAAATGTACAAATTTGTAAAAATTCGTTTGCGATGAAAGCGTATAATTTAAAATTAGAACCAGTAGGTTAGTTACAAGGTTTGAAAGTTGTATTCAATGAATGGGCTTATACATTAGATGTTTTGATTTTACCAGGAAAAGGCGCGACTTTGCTAGGCAGGTAATGGTTGTAGGCTTTTGGGATCTGGCGGTTATTCAAAATTAATTGTATGGATTCCAATGTACACGGATTACTGGGAAAAGTGATAAAAGATTATCCGAAATTGTTTAGTGAGGGAGTAGGATGTTTCAATAAGGCAAGTGTAAAATTGATTTTGAAAGACAATGCAGTACCGAAAGCCTGTAAGCTACAACACGTACCGTTCGCGTTCAAGAGTAAGGTTGAAGAAGAGTTGAAAAGGTTAGAAAAAATTGGGACGTATTGGAAGAGTAAATACTAGTGAATGGGCTACTCCCATCTTACCGATTATAAAGTCCGATAGAAGCGTGTGCATTTGCAGGAATTTTAAGCTAACGATAAATCCAAGTTTGATTATTAATAGACATCCTTTACTCACTTTTAACGAAATTTTCGCAAAGTTATAAAGTAAAATGAAAATTTCAAGATTGATCTAACGCATGCGTATATGCAAATACCAATACATCACAGACGAGAAAATTGGTCGCATAATGCTAAAAGTATTTATTTATATAACTTTATGTAGTAAGAAAAAAAATTTAAAGTCTTTGTATCGTACATGTTAATAATCTAAAAGTTGTACTAAGTTATAAAATACGATTCTATCAAATGTTGTAACTAAAAAAAAACGATGCATTATTATAACAGTGCATTTTTAAAAACAAGATTATAACAGTGATATAGTTCAAGAGAATGTAATTAAAAATAAGTGCTTTTTTTGTAAAGTTAGTCGGTAGATCGTTAACATACAGAATTTTTTTTTTAATAAATCATATTTAACAGTATTTACAATTATTTTCATAATCCGATGTTTTTCTACTTATTCTGTAAATAACGCATTCGGCTAAACGCATTTACGTAAGTTTAAGTAAAATCCGTGAACGAAAAGTAGTTGTAAAATCAATTACTAAATTTACTGTTGACGAACGTATTAAGAGACACGAAACAATATAAAATGTACATTTACAAAAAGTTAATCATCAATTAGGTAACTAAAGCGGTAAATGTTATTCACGAAATCATAAAATAAACATTAGTTTTAGATGTACCTGATAAAGACGTTAATTCTGTCCCAAGTGTCTAATCCATTCTGGCCAAGTGGTAAAGACACTCGACTACCAATGATCTGGACCAGGTTCAAATCCCTTTACTGGAGCTAAGGGATGCTTTTTTCTACTATTTTATTAGCTATTCTCACAGCTTTTAAGCAGTTAGAAGTACAAGTTTTACTTTTTCATTTTTGAATCGCCGAAAATCTAGCTTATAAAAATCCACATGACAATTCTACATGACACTTCTATATAGTAAATTGTCATGACTTTTGACCTGACATGTCACCTGACAAATAACATGACAAGTTACCTGAATAATTTCAGTAGGGAATAATTTGAAGATATTCAAATAACGGATAAAATAAGCGATTTTTACCTTATTCTTTGGAGGGTCTGTAGAGGGTTCTGTGGAATGACATACACAAAAAACTACATAATATAGATCGAAGATATATTTATATATATATAATTAAACTACTATTATAAAAAAAAGGGCACTAGAATAAATAATAACAGGGAAAAAAAAAAATTTGCCATGGTCAAGAATCGATAACCAATTCATTAGATTCTATGTGTGGTCAAAAGACGTAGCCCATTCGACCAACGATGATGATACTACTTCAAAGGTATAAGATTATATTAAAGCTGTTAGAGTGAGGGGAGCTTGGGTAAAAGGTACAGGTAGGGAGAGTTTTCCCTCCACTATTGGTCTGGTCGAAGAGAGAGTAAAATCGTTGTGCGCTTGGGCGAGAATTCTTGGTTGTTAGACACACTGGTTCAGATCAATCATTTTTTGTTTATTTGTGCGTCTACTGTTCTTACTTTGTCGTAAAGGGTGTTCGATATTGAGGTTACAATTACAAAAATGCATTATACTTGATAGATTTTCGGATCTTTGGCCGTTCTAAAATGCAATTATGATCATGAATATTTTACATGTTACACGTTCTCAAAAACAAGCCTTTTCCTTTTTTTACAAACATTAGGAATTTTGAGTATTATGTTTAATGACATTTGAAAATTTTATTTCGTTCAATTGATATTCTGCTTTAAGGCCAAGTTTAATGAAAGACGATATTATTTTACAATGCTGGGATGTAAATTAATTTAAAAAAAATCGTGCGATTGCTCGAAATTCAAGTGCTATTTCGAGTTTTTTGATCCCCACCCCTTTTTAAGCTAAATATTTCGTAAATAACACATTTGTAACGAAATTAGCTTCATACACTTATTTGTCAGTCAAGGAAAATATAAACAAACAAAAATTTGTATAACAGCTAATTCTGCTTTCTACGATTTTGCGATGCGCGCCTTTTCGTCATGTTCTTGGTGGAATAAAATGGCACATAGAGCTACCAGTGGCTCCGTGGTAGAGCGTTTGCCTTCCACCAAGAGGACTGAGGTTCGTTCCCCGCTCTGTGCACTCGCGGCACCTCAGTGGGATTTTTTTTTCACATGCCCCATTATCACTGCGATAGCTTCTGGCTCGTCGGTGTTGACCGTCCCGTTGCAGTCAGTAATAAAAAACAATACCAAAATCAAATACTCTAAAAATCAAGCATGAAATGTGGCACAACAAAGTCCAATTAGGAACATAAAATCCAAATAAATAATAAGACAAAACAAGACAAAATGGCACATGCGCATGAAGGCTGAGAGAACATGAAGCTGCGTAAAGCGTAAAGCGTGTCGCACTATCACGTATCGAGTAAAAGTAAGGAAGATTAGGTAGACGCCAGTTTGTGGTCACGAAAAGGCGTAAAACCAGAACTCCTTTTTTTATTTTTATTTGAGAGCCGTAATGCATTTTATGCATCTTAATAACACTTCTCACTTTTTTTTTGCGACATTGAGTCATTGTATACGTCGCATAGACTTTTCACGATTTGCCCAAAGTTCTTACAATTTACGCGATACGCGATTACGCCTTACGCTTTACGCAGTTTTATGTGCCCGCTCCCTAAAAAATCTGGAAGGGAGGCCCGGTTTAGTGATGAGGTAACTGAGTGATGCGTTAAGGTGGTTCTTTACCTAACCCATTTACTTAAACTTTCAGGGAAACTTGGAGGGATTGTTATTAAAGTTATAAGGCATCTTCTCTTAAAATTTTAAGTCCCTTTATTAGGCAGATTTTTGAAAACAAGTCAGTCAAAAAATGCACTTTTAACATGTATTCTTTTGTAGGTTACTTTTCCATACGACGATATCATGTAATATCTCGTAAAGTAGACTTAAGATCGTAATAGAAAAAGTTTGTAGTGAAAGAAGAACTTTTCAGCTTTCTAATAATATAACAAAAGTATGGGCTTATCAGGGAAATAGTAAACGATATTTAATCGTAAACGTAATCAGTTATTGATCAGCGAGAGCGAAATGTCTGCCGTGTAAACGAGCAGACGCTCGGATCGCGCGCGCAAATTTAAAATGACTCACTTACTAATATGGCAATAAGACAATCAGTAAAATTATGTTATGATTACTATTTGTTGAAAATGAAAATTAGAGTTTATTTTTGTGTTAAAAACATACAGAAGGTAATCATAACAAGAAGTATATCAATATTTAGTTCTGAATTTATTGATTACTCATAAATAATAAAAGTAAGTACTTATATAAATAAGATAATTGAAATATCATGCAACATAATGTTTAATTTAATATGGCCTTTTGTAGTACTATTTATTTTCAAAGAAATTGTATACTTTTTCTATGACTGCAGAATTTTTTGTGACTCTCGGTTTCCCTTCAACATTTTCAGTAAACAGACCACGTAAACCTTCTCTTTTATTTTTGTCGAAAGCCTGTTGCATAACCTCATGAGTGATTCCTACCTTTGACAGTTTATTTATTATTCTTGATGATAATGTATCTTTATAACTCAATAAAGAAAAACAAAAGTGACGGGGTTACGTTTGTGCGGCAGACGACGCTCGAAGATTGTATATATAGGTACATGCAGAAATCGGTGGCAACGTCTGCTTAAGTAGGAGCGTACATGCCATTTTCAGAACCTTGTGTCAAAAAAAAATTTTTTTACAACTCTTACTCTAACTTTATTAGCTTGTTTATTGGTATGTAAATGCAATGATATTATAGTCAAGTGCCAGTACAACATATTTTATGTTGCAAATAATACGCTTATCGAAAATTATAAAACCACAGAAACTGGATAAGTTCGTCCTTCTCCCCTTCTTCTCCTGCCACGACCCCCTCGTGCAGCTGGAACCATATTGTTTTGAGCTGTAGGTGCGGGAAGTCTTGTCTGGGCCCACATTTTAGCTTCCAGNGATAATTTACCTACAACTACTTAAGTATTGCACTTCTATTTTGTGGACTGTTTACATCAGATTTATAGGTAGGTATACCTATACGTAACAGAATAGGTTAGGCGCAGTCAGCTGATAAAGTGCAGCAAATATATACCGCAGCTGTTGACCGTGCTCCGCCTACCCTACCCACGGTGCTACGCCTGCTCCATTTTAATAAGGTTTTACATTGTTTATAACATTGTTCACATAAATTAAAAAAAAAAAAAAAGTGCTTTAAAGCTGAAAACTTAAACTATCGAATGCACCCATTTTCGTTAAAAAAATCTATCATTTTCGAGTTGTTTCAAGCCAATGAAAAATGAAGCCAACTTTTTCTCAGCAGAGAAATTTTTAAAATTACATTACAAATCGGAAACGTAATTTTTGACATAGAAAGCATAGAGGAAAACAGGATTAGTATTTCTAATTACATTTATGGCAAAATTCGATTTTTTAAGTCTATGATTATTGATATTATGAGGGTGCCATGGTGAGCCACCGTGCTCTGCCTGCCCCACCCTCCCCTGCTAGTCGCTGAAATATATAATAGAATGTATTAATTATTAACACAAGCGTCGATCAATACACAACTCAAGGCGCTTACTGGTTGTTTCAATAAGTAATACTATTTATTAACTATGAACGCAAATGCCAATTACCTGACAATACCGGGGTCTTACTGGTCGCTGTAATATATAATAAAATATAATAATTTATAACGCAAGTTCCAATAACCACACATCACGGGGTGCGCAATAGTCGCTTTATTTATTGCCGACATAAATATAGTAACGCAAAACACCAATCTTCACTCAACCTGAGGTGCTTACTGGTCGCTTCATTTATTAATAAAATAAGTATCATAATGCAAGCGCTACTTATCACACAACTAGAGGCACTTTCTGCTCACTTTATTTATTAATAAAATGATATAATGACGCTAGGGCCGATCACAACACAACCTGGGGCACTTACTGGCTGATTCATATATTAGTAAAATAAACTTATTAACGTGAGCGAAAAACACCATAGCACCAGGAGGACCTACTGGTTGCTTATTAATTAATTAATTAATTAATTGATTATATAAAGGGTGATCGAGTATAATTCACAGTTTAACAATATTTTTCAAGAAGCTAGTACTTGCATGCTTCCTCATCAATTAAGAAAATTTTGTACATGGTTTTAAATATAAGAGAATATACAAGGTGATAAAATTTGAAATAAGTATCAAAACTTTTTTTGTGAAGATACTCATTAATAATAAAGAAAATTATGCTCTTCTGCACGTGAAGAAAATTTTTGAACTTTAAGATAAATCATGTAAATCATTCAATTTACCTGTACCGATTAAGAAGGCCTATAAAACAGTAATGACGCAGAAGAAGTTGCACTCTGCACACATATGTTTAATTCGACGTATGCTCAGCTAAACAATGAACAAAAAAATATTTTTAAAATTGTATCTAAAAACGTTAAAAAGATTTTTTTACAGATAGTCCTGGAAGATTAGAAAGAACTTTTTTATATATAAAACATAAATTTATTGATTTTAAGAACAATTTTTGTATCCGTACAAAATCATTTTACAATTGTTATAAGGCATATTTAATTTTTTTAAATTATATTCTTAATAAAATAAGAACGGTTTTTGCATGTATGCTTATGCATTTTGAGTTAATAAAAAAATAAACAAGTATAAATGGATTATAATAAACTGCAATACTAACTTCTTGTAATTTGATTAGCCCTGAACCTACTGGCGTACCAAGATCAGCTTGAACTCGCTCTCCTCTGCTAAATCTGTGGATGTCAACGACAGTAGAATCTTGAACTTGTTACAGCATACTTATTACAAACAATGACATTACATCAGGTTAGATTATTACTCCTTTTGCTCAACTAAATTTGCAATAAAAAATAAGAAAAAACTTACCAATAAAGTTCTAAGAGGATGGTCATCGGCCGACAATTCGTACGAAGCGCGCGCGTGCAATGCTTCGACAACATTGGTTGTCCTACGTTCTAAGCCAAAGATGCTTAAACCTTGTGGCCTTACACCTGCAAGTAACCAGTATCGTTCAAAGTCAGCAAGAAATGGTTCAATTTCGTCCTGAAAGTTTTTTATAACTTGTAATGCTATCATGCGAGCAATAATCCCAATTTTAGCAGCAGGAAGATAGAGTAAAGCTAAGTATTGTCTTAAATACCGGCATACTATTTCATTTTCTCTCATGGGCAGATCTAACCGAAGCTCTCGTAGATTATGCATTATTTCCTACAATATATTTGATATAAGTAATGTAATTATTATTACTATCATTATTACTATTATTTTAAATAACTATTGGCAACTAACTCGGAAATAGTGCGTATTGCATCCTGCAATTCGTACGTACGTTCAGGTAAATGAAATTGCATGCCTGCCTCAAAGTCCGTAAGAATGAGGTCGATGGGAGCGTGTCTCAGCTGTTGTTGGAAAGCGTTAATACATGCAATGTAAGCCGCTCGAGTTAGACGTGACATCGATGAATAGAACAGCGGCACGGCCTCGGGAAAAAAATAATCTCAACTTTGTATTGTTTATACTTAAGCATTTAATAGAACACGTTACAACTTACGTGGTTGTACTTTGCGCCCATCGTAGTAAAGAGCTGTGCGCAACCGACCACATTTGGCCGGCTCTCGTAGGTAGCATCTACAATCAGGCATGTAAAATTATTGATGTCAACTCAAAGAATGTCACTATCGCTAAATATAACGTGAACTTGGCCATCAGTAACGTGAATGATGGAACTTCTTATCCAACCTCTATAGTAATCCAAAATACCAGCAGCATGGGGTTCCAACAACAAATTACCCAATTCGAGTAACTTGGATTAGGAGGAAGCGAATTTCGTCGCCACCTTAACAAGCTCGTTCTTAGTGAAATCAATAAAATCAAAGCTGCTGCCTCGGAATACCTTTCAACGAATTTTTTTTTTTTCATAATCATTAAGCAATGGAATTACTTATCTTTATAGTTAAGTTATACTAAAATTGTAAAAAAATATGTTTTGAAAAAAGAAAACATTTTCATTTTATCTTAAAAAAAAAAAATACTAATTTAAAATGAAATATTTATGGTTTCATCTTACTGATAACTCAACAAGAAAACATATTTGGAAATAAAAAAAATAAAAAAAATAAGTAATGGAGAAACTCGTAAGCTTTTATCAACAATGCAAAGCTAAGACTGCGGGAATATACCTCGTATGGGCAGATGTCTGCTGATTAATGTCAATATATGCTTACACGACAGCAAGTAAATCATTTGAAGGCCTGAGTTGATACCAATAAAGTTGTATGGCATTTTGCAAAGCTGCTTTGAATAGCTGAACTTGAACGTTTTGCTGGTGCACTTGACATTAACAAAGTGTGGACGTACAAGTGCCATCTCTTCGTTCAAATTATTGGGATTAAGTCTAGCAGTGGTAAGATATAATCCATGGTTAGCACAACGTAAATAGCTAAAAAATGTTTATATTTCATTGAAATACATTTAAATTTACATGTGTAGTATGTAACGTGGATTAAAGAAAAGTTTTAGTATGCATTAGCTATTACTTTTCCATCATATTTTATATTATTACTAAATTTATAATTTCCNTTTTTTCTGCGTTGTAGATAAAAACTGATGATGGAAATACTACATTGCCGAAGTATCGGAAAGATATAATTTTTGTAACAATAAATAGTCCTGCTCAATTAACCAAATCTGTTTTCATTCTATACTTATTTTTTGACAATTAAGTAAATTTAATGGATTGGAGGTGATTGGAATTTCTGTTGATTATTACTAGTTTTTTTATACTTATATTTACTTTCTAAAACTACAACAATGTCTCAATCAAACTTATCAGCTTACCTAATGTTATGAACAATAACAACCGATCCTGATGTACAACCATTTTTGTGCCTATTCATGCTGTGTTGGAAAGCGCGTTTTGTTTAACCTTTGTATTACAATATTACTAGGTAAAATTAACGTACGAACCAATCCTACACCTTGACAATATACAACGTTACTTTTATCTAGTTTATAATTTTTTTCCTCACTCAATTTCAACTCAACTGTGGGACGGCGTAAACATTGCACATGTTTAAAGAATTTTTAAACGATGGAAAAACCAAGCTCATACTGACGGCTCGATACTTCGAGGACTCATGGCAAAGTTAAGTGTTTGAACCGTTTTATCACACCCACTCTCGTGCAACTTGCTGAAAATTTGAAATAATGGGACACAATTTTATATAACGTCAAGTTCACGATTAATAATACAGTTTGTCGTTCCATGGACAAGGCACCTAGTCGTCTGTTATGTGGAGTAAGTCAAGCAGTCGAGCCTAATAATTGTATGCGACTTGTGACACATAATAATGAATGTTGATACGTCTGCGGGACCTGAAAAATCGGTACCCAAACACAAAGGACCGTATGAGGTCAAATAAATAGGAGAAACCAGGACGGTATACATCACTGGGAAATATGAGTCTTGGCTTTATTTATCAATTTAACTGACCTATAGTCTTATTTTTTTTTCTTAAATACGTTTTAACAAATAATTTTTAATAACAATACAAAACACTCAGGTAATCAAATAAAAAACTTGTTCTTATCGATTAAAATTTTTGTCACGAAAAAAAAATTTTAACAAAACCTTTTAAGTGAGAAAAGTAGTATACATTATTACTAGATAACTTATAGCTTTTAATATCGGAAAATAAAGTAGTGTACGTTAACTTTATGTCATGAACAAATTGGTTTTAGCCACTATTAACTGCTAGTAATCGATATTGATAAAAGTGGATTTAAGGTGGTATAGATCAGTCTTGCAGGGCTATATAGGTCAACATTGAAAGCAAAGCAGACGACTGATAAAGACTGCAACATGTAGTTGAAGCAGCATAGGGGAAATTCTTTTACGAATTAAACGGATTTTGACCTTCACCTCTTTGATTCGGATGAAAATTTATTTCCAGTTTCTACATTAAAAAGTAAGAGATATGTGTTCGAGAAATTTTTTTTTTCGCCTATTTTCAATTTTATAAGTTATAAAAAATTTTATAACAGTGGTTGGAGACTCATTTTAAAAATAACACAAGCGCCACTTCCCGCTTAGCCCGTGGCACCTACTGGTCGCTCTAATAAATAATAAAATTTATTAATTAATAACTCAAGCGCCGATCGACATACAACCCAGGACGCTTACTGGTTGTTTTATTTATCAATCATATAAATATGATAACGAAAGAGCCAATCACCACACAACCAGGGGCGTTTGCTGATTGCTGTGATAGTTAATAAATTTTATTAATTAACAAGGCAAGCGACAATAACCACACAATCTATGCTGCTTACTGGTTGCTTTATTGATTAGTCATATTTACATAATAATGCAAGCGACAATTACTACTCTTCCTAGGGCGCTTAGTAGTCGCCATGATGATTAATAAACTTTATTAATTAAAAACCCAAGTGCCAATAACTACTTGAGTTGAGGCCCTTACTGGTTCTTTTATCTAGTGATAAAATAAACGTTATATCGCTAGCGCCAATCACCGCACAACGCGGGACGTTAATCGGTCCCTTTTGTTATTGATGAAATAAGTATAATAATGCAAGCGCCGATCACCACAAAACCTGAGGCGCTTACTAGCCACTTTAATAATTAATCACGCTAGTGCCAACTACCTCTTAACTCGATGCACTGACTGGCCAATTTGAGTTTTTGATATTATAATAATTATAATGCAAGCGCCATTGACCATCAACCTTGGGCGCTTTCTGGCCACTTTATTTATTGATGAAACAAATATTAATTATTAAAGTGGCCAGTAAGCGCCCTGAATTTCGTAGTGATAGTGACACTTAAGTTATCATATTTTAGTTATGAGATTTAATAATTAATAAACGCAATCGCCAATCAATAAAAAACCCGAGGTACTTTCTGGCCGCTTTAATAATCAATAAAATAAACGTCATAACGCAAGTGCCAATCATGGCTAAACTCAAGGCGCTTTCTGGTAATTTCAATAAATCATCGAATTTATAAATTCATGAAACGAGTTCACACTATTAAACAACTCCAGAACCCAAGAGGTCGCCTTAAGTACTAATAAAAGAGATATTACGACGCAACTGCCAATCCCCCCTTAACATAGGACGCTTGCTGGTTTTTTTTTAATGATAAAATAAGTATAAAAACGCAAGCACCAATCACCACTTAAGTTAAGGCACTTACTGGTTATTTTAATAATTAGTACAATTTATTAATTATTAACGCAAGTACTAAAGACCTCACAACCTAGGGTGCTTACTGGTCGCTTAATTTAATAATAAAAATAATATGATAAGGCAAGCGCCAGTTTTCTCAAAACCCTGGACGCTTACTAGTTGCTTTATTTATTAATCATATGAATATAATTACGCAATAGTCAATTACCACATAACAGGCAGCGCTTAAGGTCGCTGTAATGGTTAATAATTTTTATTAATTAACAACGCAAGTGCAAGTTACCACATAACCTCGGCAGCTTACTGGTCGCTTTATTGATTAGTAAAATAAACATATAAACGCAAGCGCCAATCACTACACATCCCGGGGTGCTTACTGGTCGCTGTAATACATAATAAAATTTAACAAATTATAACATAAGCGCCGATCACTACACAAACCACGGCACTTACTAGTTGCTTTTTTTATTGATAATCTAAACCTAAGAATTGAAGGCAAATCACCACACAACCTTGGGTTTCAGACTGGCTGCTTTATTTATTAACAAAACAAATATAATATCGCAAGCGCCAATTACCACACAACCCGAGTCGCTTACTGGCCGCTCTGTTAATTAATACAATAAATAAAATATCGCAAGCGCCAATTACCACACAACCCGAGTCGCTTACTGGCCGCTCTGTTAATTAATACAATAAATAAAATATCGCAAGCGCCAATTACCACACAACTGGAGGCGTGGATTGCTTGCTTTATTTTATTATTAATCTAGTTCTGAGAATCAAAGTCCAATTACCACACAACCTCGAGTTCTAAATGGCTGCTTTATTTATTGATAAAATAAATGTAATAACGCAAGCGCCAATCTTAGCAGAATCTGGGGCGCTTACTAGTTGCTTTTTTTATTGATAAAATAAATATAAAACGCACGTGCAAATCACAACACAACCTGAGATGCTTATTGGTTGCTTTATTTATTGATAAAATGAATATAATAACGCTAATGCCAATCACCTTACATCTTAAGGTGCTTACTGGTCATAAAAATAATTAATTTTATTATTTAACAACGCAAGCGCCAATCACGACACAATCCAGGGCGCTTACTAATTGCTATAATAATTGATAATAAAAAAATTAATAACGCGAAAGCCAATCAGCACACTACCTAGGGTGCTTACTGCTCGCTGTATTATTTGTAAAATAATTATATTAACGTAAAAGCCAGTCAACATCAACACGGTGAGGTTACTGGTCGCTTTATTCATCCATAAACTGTTTATAATATTCAAGCAGCAAATTATCACACAAACCAAGGTGCTTACTGGCTGCTTTATTAATTTATAAAATAAACATGATTTCGAAAGCACCAATCACCCCACAACCCGGGGTGCTAACTGGTCCTTGTAATAAATAATAAAAAGCGTCGATGAAGAACGCCAGCACCATTCACCACACAATCTTGAGCGCTTACTGGCCGCTTGATTTATCTATAAAATATATATAATAACGCGAGCGTTAATTACCAGACGACCCACGGGGCTTCATACTTATTTTATTTTCTTATAAAATAAAAAATATGACGCAAGTGTCAATCACAACAGAACTCCAGGCACTTTCTGCTAATTTTAATAATTACGAAATTTATCAATTAATAATGCGAGTTCTTATCACCACACAACTAAGGGCTTTTATTGGTTGCTTTAATTATCAATAAAATAGATATTATGACGCAACCACCTATCATCTTCCAACCTGTAGCGCTTACTGGTTTTTTTTTATTGATAAAATAAATATGAACACGCAAGCGCCAATCACCACCTAGCTTAAGGCGCTTACTGGTTATTTTAATAATTAATACTATTCATTAATTATTAACGCTAGTGCAATTTACCTCACAACCCAGGTGCTCACTGATCGGTTTATTGATTAGTAAAATAAACATAACAACGCAAGTGCCAATCACTACTTATCCTGGGGCGCTTTCTGGTCGCTGTAATACATAATAAAATGTAATAAATAGCAACGCAAGCGCCTACCACACAATCCAGGGCGTGTAGTGGTTGTTTTTTTTAATTGATAAAATAACGCAAGCGCCAATCACTACACAACTTAAGGCGCTCACTGCTTGTTTTTTTTATTGATAATCTAAATCTAGAAATCAAAGGCCTATCACTACACAACTTTGGGTTCTGACTGGCTGCATTACTTATTCATAAAATAAATATGATAACGCAATCGCCAATCTCTACAAAACCAGGGGCGCTTTTTAGTCGCTTTAGTTATCAATAAAATAAAAATAATGACTAAAGCGCCAATCACCTTCTAACCCGTGATGCTTACTAGTTGCTTAATTGATTAGAAAAATAAATATAGTAACGCAAGTGACAATCACTACTGATTGTCTATACGACTCGCTGTCGCTTGGTCAGTATAGACGGACGTACTTACTGTTGCTCTCTATATATCAGTTCTTCCGTTTACTCATACTTTCTTTGCACTTTCCAAAGTGCTTCTGTTTTAGGCGTTTCGGACTTCTGTTCGCTCTTGTGTTCTGAAGTAAAACAACGGGCTCCTTTTCTGAGCCAGGGAGTTCGTTTACTGCCTTCAAGCGTTTTTGATTTTGGATTTTGCCTGCTGACCTCCATTTCTCTACCGGCGACGTCGTGTGTCTACATTCATATTTGGACTCGTGGTCAGCCCTTGAGGCCTTGAAAAGCGACTGCTCAGCTATAATGGTTGCATTACTGAATCCTCGCATGCTGTTCGAAGAACAATCTTTTAAATGCAAGTAGTGCAGAAACTTATCTTACAAATTTCTAAGTTCAGTGGTATTTTACTGTTTTAAAGTGTTTTTGTTGCGTTGTGTAATATAGTATTAATGTATAGTTATCACCTTGCGTTTATTTGTATCGATTCATACACAATAATCATCTCATCTCATCTCATTCTATCTGAATCGTGTGGTTTTTACATTTCTCACAGTCCTTCACAGTAATTCATGTTATTTTAGATGTTGTGTTTTTACATGGAATGCCTCATATACATAGTTATTAGTAATGAATCATAGTTTATCATTTGTTTGTTTACATATCGCTTAATTCAAGGGTGTCTCTACTTTCTACTCTTGCATATCTAAATCTAACTTCTTAGCCGTCATCAATGTATTATGTTAAGGAAATCATGTACCATATGTCGATCATCAAAATATTCCACTACTGGATATAATAAACGCGCGCGTTGCTTTTCGTGCTCAAGACCGTTTCACGTTAAATGTGTTCAGCCTGGATGGCAAACTTTTGATTTTATAAAGGGACGTATTCTTAACTGCTGTGCCGTTGTCCCTTACTCTGTACAAACACAAGCTGAGTTCATGAGCATTGATAATAGTAATACTCAAATTGCGCGTTCTGGTAAGAGAAACCGAGACTCTTTTTCACCTAAATCACCGACCGGTGTTAAAAGCAGACGAACCTCAAATCCTCACGTAGCTTTGCGCGATTTCAATATTCCTGATAATATGGGTGGCAAAGGCCCTGAGCCATCATTGGCTGATGTTTTGAATCGCCTTGATAGTTTTGAAACAAAAAGTACCAATTCAGCTGATGTTGTCTCTAAACGCTTGGATACCGTAATGACAGGGAAGGCAAAGCTCGTGGAGGGGTCTGTGTCTATGTATCTTGTGACTTCCAGGTGAAAGTTCTTGAAAAATCTGACGCACTTTTTGATAATACTCCTGAGTACCTTATGCTTGAAATTTCTTTTGGAAACCATAGATTACTTTTTGCTGTTTTGTACAGACGTCCATCAGGCATTTTTCCACATACATTTTTCTCTACCTTAGCAAAATTTTTACCGACTTATATTAATATTGTTGTGATCGGCGATTTTAACATTAATATGATGTCTGACTCTGATTACTCTCGTACGTTAAGGTCTCTTATCATGTCACATGGTCTCTATCTTGTCCCTTCTGGCCCCACACATCACGTTTCACGCCCTGGTTATATTGCTCACACATGGATCGATTAATTTTTACCAATAGCTCTGATGCCATAAAAGCATATTCAAAATCACCCTCGTTCATAGCTGGACATGATCTCAGGTAATTGTCACTTAATCCTTACAGACCCTCGTCATTCATCAAGGAATTTTTTCTCGTAGTTTCAACAATATCAACCTTGCAGATCTAATCTTGAAACTTCAATCCATTTTTTTAGATGATCAATTTTTGTTTACTAGAAGTTTGAACTCGACTGAAGGCACTTCTCTCTCTCTCTTGATAATCTCACTTGCAATTTCTCTAGTGCACTTCTGTCGATTTTTGATTTTTTGGCTCCACTCCGCTCTATTCGTATTAAATCCATTAAAAAAACCCTGGGTCACTACTGATATTCGCCAAATGATGAAGAACAGAGACAATACTTTTATCACGGCTACATCAAACAATATTTGATCCAACTCTAATTGCCTCTTTCAAACGCACACTATTTTCTCTTGAACTCACCCTCGACTCGAACCAGTGGAATGCAGAATGCAGACTTTCCCCCCGGCTCTAAATTACCCTTTATGCTTTTTTCATGCTCATCATCACTCATCTCTCACCACTTTTATCACTAATACACATATTGTTAGACAAACGAAATTGTATTTTTACTGAATTATAATCAACTGATATTATTACATATGTATTTAAACTGTATAATTATTTTGTATACATTACTGTTATATTTTGTCCTTTGTAATTTACTTGAAGCCATACGTGGTCATTCCACACGGCCTAATAAATGCTACTTATACTTACTTATACTTATACTCATTCCAAGGCCCTTACTGGTAGTTGTTATATATAATAGAATGTACTAACCAATAAACCACACAACTCAAGGCGTTTACTGGTTGCTTATGTATTAATAAACTAAATATCATAACGCAAATGCCAATCTCTGCACAACCTGCGGTGCTCACTGGTCGCTTTATTTATCAATAAATTATATATAAAAACGCAAGCGCTAACTACAACACAACTCGACGAGCTTATTAGTCGCCTTATTTATGAATAAAATAACTATAACGACGCAAGCGCTGATTACTACACAACCCAAGGCGCTTACTGGTCACTTTTTGAATTAATTATCAATTAAACATAAAAATGCACGCGTAAATCGTCACACAACCCAAAGCGCTTACTAGCAGCTTTAATAATTGATAAAATAGATGTAAAAGGACAAGCGCTAATCAATAAAAACCTCCAGGTGCTTCTTGATCATTTTAATAACTATTGAAACTTACTAATTTGTAACCAGAGTTAAAAACACCTCGCAACTTAAGCTGCTTTTTGATCGCTTTATTTATCAATAAAACAGATATATTGATGCAACTGCCAATCATTTTGTAACTTGAGGCGCTTACTGGCCACATTTTTTATTTATAAAATAAATATTAAAATGTATGCGCCAATTACCACAACACCTGAAGCTTATACTGGCTGCTTTTTGAATTAATAAAATAAATATAAGAACGCAAGGGCCAATCACCACACAACCTGAAGCCCTTACCGATTATTTTAATAATTAATACAACTCATTAATTACTTAACGCAAGTTCTAATTACTTTACAACCTTAAGTGCTTACTTGTCGCTTTTTTTATTAATGAAATAAATATAAAAACGGACGCGCCAATCGCCCTACCACCTTGGGCGCTGATTGACTGCTTTATTTGTTAATAAAATAAATGTAATAAGGCAAGCGCCAATTACCGCACATTTCAGGGCATTTACTGGTCGTTTGATTTATCAATGAAATAATTATAATCATGCAAGTGCCAATCACCACTGAACTCAGGGCACTTACTGGTTCCTTTTATAATAAATAAATAAATAACGCAAGCGCAAACCCCCACACGATTTCAGGTGCTTACTGGTCATTTTAATAATTAACCTTAATAATGAATAACCCAAGCAATAATCACTACATGACCTGAGACGCTTACCGATTGCTTCAATAATTTATGAAAAGTTATAATTAATGACGTGAACCCCAATCAACACAAAATTCAGGGTGCATAATGCTTGCTTCATTTATTGATCAAATAAATTTAATAGAGCAAGCGCCAATCTGCTCAAATTTTGCTGCGCCTCCTGGTCAATTAATTTATTGATAAACTGTATAGAATAACGCAAGAGCTGATCACCTACACAATCTATGGTGCTTACTGGTCGCCTTAAGAATCAATAAACTTTACTATTTAACAACACAAGCTCCAATTTTCACTCGAGACATGGCGCTTACTGGCTACTTTATTAATTAATAAAATCATTTAGAAATCGCAAGCAACAATTACCACACAACGCGGGGCGCTGACTGGTCACTTGTTTTATTGATAAAATGTAAATAATAATGCAAGCGCCGAAAACTACACAACCCAGGACACTAACTGGCCTCTTTAGTATGTGATAAAATAAATGTAATAACGTTAGTGCTAATCACGACAAAACTTCAGGCATCTCCTAATCGCTTTAATAATTAACGGAATTTATTAATTTCTGACTTGAGTTCATACTAGAACACAACTCAGGGCCTTTATTGGTCGCTTTAATTATTAATAAAATAAATATAATAATGAAACTGCTGATCACGTCTCAAGCCAGGGTGCTTACTGGTCGCTTTTTCTATTAATAAAATAAATATAAAAATAGAAGCGCCAAACACCACTAAACCTTAAGCGCTAACTGGTTATTTTAATATTTCGTGCAATCCATAAATTATTAACGCAAGTGCCAATTTTTTCACATGCAAGGCTGCATTTTGGTCGCTTAATTTATTGATTAAATAAATATAATAACGCAAATCCTAGTTGCCAAACATCCCTGGACGCTCACAGGCTGCTTTATTTATCAATCATTCAAATATAGTAACACACTAGCCAACCACCACACAATATAATAAGGCAAACGCTAATCACGACACAACTCAGAGTGCTTCGTAGTCAGTTCATTTATCAATAAAGTAAATCTAATGACTCAAGTGCCGATCACCTCCTAACTTGGGGTACTTACTGGTTGATCTTCTTATTAATAAAATAAATATAAAAATAAAAGGCCAATTACCACAGAACCTTGAGTGCTGACTGGCTGCTTTGTTTATTGACAAAATAAATATAATACCGCAAGGGCCAAGATTCACACAACCTAGGTAGCTTACTGGTTGCTGTTATAATAAGTAAAATTCGTTAATTAATTACGCAAGTGCTAATTATCATACAAACTTGGGCGCTTTCTGGACGCTTTATTTATCAATCATATGAATAAAATAACGCAAAAGCCAATAACTACTCATCCCAGGGCACTTAACGGTCGCTGTAATATATATTAAAATGTATTAAATAATAACGCAAATGCTAATTACCACACAATCCAAGGCGCTTACTTCTTGCTTTATATATTGTTAAACTAAATATAATAACGTAATCACTAATAACTATTTAAGACGGGATGCTTACTGGTTGCTTTATCAATTGATAAAATAAACATAATATCGCAAGCTCCAATCACCACACAACCCGAGACGCTAATTGCCCGCTTTTGTTAATAACAAAATAAATGTGATAATGTAAGCCCCAATAACCACATAATCCAGAGCGCTTACAGGTCAATTTAAGTTAATGATGTAATTATTCAAATAACGCTAGTGTAATTCACAACACAAACCGGGGCACTTACTGGCCGAATTATTTATTAATAAAATAAATTTAATAACGTAAGTGCCAATCATAACAGATCATCAGACGCTTACTTGTTCCTTTGTTTATCAACCATATAAATATTATAACACAATAGCCAATCACGACATGACCAGGGGCACTTACTAGTCCCTTTCATAGTTAATAAATTTTATTGATTTATAACGCAACTGCCAATTTCCAGACTACCGAGGCTGTTTACTGGTCACTTTATTGATTAATAAACTAAACATAATATCACATGCGCCAATGACCAATCAGCCCGTGGCGCTTTCTGATCAATTCATTTATAAAATAAACAAAATAATCCAAGCGCCAATTATCACTCAAGTCGAAGCACCTATTAGTCGCTTTATTCATCAATGAAATAATTATGACGCAAGTGTCAATCACGACACAACCCAAGGCGCTGACTGGCCGCGTTATTTATTGATTAAATAAATATAATAACGCAAACGACAAACACAGCACATTTCGGTTCTCTTGTTGGTCGCTTTATTTATCAGTAAAATAAATATAATAACGATATCGTAAATCGTCACACAACCCAGAGCGCTTACAATTGATAAAACGACTTTAAAAACACAAGCGTCAATCGAAAAAAATTTTAGGCTCTCCTTAATCATTTTAATAATTAACAATGCTTATTAATTCATGGCACAAGTTGGGACTACCACACAACTCAAGTTGTATATTGATCGCTTCAATTATCAGTAAAATAAACATAATGACAGAACCGCCAATCATCTCTTAACCTAAGGTGCTTTCTGGTTACTTTTTTATTGATAAAATAAATATGAAAACGCAAACGCCAATCACCCCACAACCTGAGGTGCTAATTAATTATTTTATCAAATAATACAGTTTATTAATTTTATTAACGCAAGAGCTAATTACCTTATAACCTGGGGTGCTTACTGGTCACTTTTATTGATGAAATAAATATAAAAATGAGAAGATTACGGGTATTTGTAATAATTAATCAAACTTATCAATGAATATCGTAAGCGCCAATCACCGGATAACCCAGAGTGCTTATTTGTTGCTTTATTTATCAATAAAATGAATAGAATAACGCAAGCGCCGATTACAACACAACCCGGGGCACTTACTGACTGCTGTAACAATAAATAAAATTAATTTAATAATAATGCACGCGCCAATTACCACTTGACCCAGAGCAGTTACTGTCAGCTCTTATTTATTGATTAAATAATTATAACAACGCAAGCCCTGATCAACAAAACCTGAGGTATTTACTAGTTGCTTTATTTATTCATAAAATAAATAGAATAACACAATCGTCAATTACCACTTAACCCAGGGGGCTTACTTTTTGCCTTATCTATCCATAAGATAAACATAATAACCCAAGCGTCAATAACAACACAATCTGAGGCTTTTACTGGTCGCTTCATTTATCAATAAAATGGATAGAATAACGCAAGTGCCAATTATATACAACCCGGGGTGCTTACTGGTTGCTGTAATAATAAATACAAATAATTAAATAATAACCCACGCGCCAATCACCACTTGACTTGAGACTGTTACTGGCAGTTCTTATTTACTGATTAACCAAATATAACATCGCAAGCGCCAGTCACCACACAAACTGTAGCGTCTACTGGTTGCTTTATTTATTAATAAAATTAATATAATCACTCAAAAGTAAATGATCCTACAACCTTTAGCGCTGTATAGTCACTGTAATAATTAATGAAATGTGTTAATCAATCATGCAAATTACTACACAACCCAGCGTAATAACTGGTTGCTGGTGATGGACACTTCGAGTTGTATGATGATTTTGGCTTGCGTTATTAATTAATAAATTCTATTAATTATAACAACCACCAGTTAGTGCTCCAAGTTGTGTGGTAATTGGCGCTAGCGCTATCATATTTATTCTATTTATTATTAAAGCTACCAGTGTGCCCCCTGGGTTGTGAGTTAAATGGTGAACAAAGCAGCCAGTTAGTGCTCCAAGTTGTGTGGTAATTGGCGCTAGCGCTATCATATTTATTCTATTTATTATTAAAGCTACCAGTGTGCCCCCTGGGTTGTGAGTTAAATGGTGCTTGCGTTCTTATTTCTATTTTATTAATAAATACAGTGGTCAGTAACCGCACTGGATTATGTGATAATTAGCACTTGCGTTAAAACGTTTGATTTATCAATTACTAAAGCGGACAGTAGCACTTAAGATTGAGTGGTAATTATTACTCACGTCGTTACTAAATAAATGTTTATAATTTCTAAACAGACCAGGAAGCCCTCTAGGGGTGTGGAAATTTGCACCTTACTATTAAATAATAATTTTTTATTAGTTAATAAAATGACTAGTGAACACCCCAAGTTGTGTGGTAATTGGTGTTTGCGTTATTATACTTATCTTATTAATTATTTAAGCAACCAGTTAGCTCTTCGTGTTGTGTGGTAATTGGCGTTTGCGTTATTATATTTATTTTTTGAATAAATAAAGTAGCCAGTAAGCGACCTGGGTGCTGTGATGATTGGCTCTTGCAATAATAATTAATGAATTTGATTAATTATTAAAACAACTAGTAAGCGCACCGAGCTGTGTACTGATTAAAGCTCAAGTAATTATTGAACATATTTTGTTAATTATAACAGCAATCAATGAGCGCCCTAGGTTGTGTGGTGACTGACACTCGTGATATTATTTTATAAATTGTACTATTCATTAAAATGACCAGTAAGCGCCTCATGTCATGTGGTAATTGATGCTAGCATCATTATATTCATTCTATTAATAAACAAATCGTCTAGTTGGTGCCTCGGGTAGTGTGGTGACTAGCGTTTGCGTCATTAATAAATAAATTCTTCCAATTATTACAGCAACTAGTGGGCGCAGCAGGTTAAATGGTATTTTAAGCTTGCGTTATTATACTTATTTTATCAACAAATAAAGCTGCTAGTAAGGGCCCCTGGTTGTGTGTTAATTGGTGTTTGTCTTTTTATGATTATTTTATTAATAAATAAAGTGACTAGTAAGCGCCCTTGATTGTGTGGTTATTAGCACTCACGATATTATTGAATAAATTGTACTAATTATTAAAATAACTAGTAAGTACACTTGGTTGTGTAATAATTGGCGCTTTCGTTAATATAATCATTTTTTTAATAAATGAAGCGGCTTATAATCGCCTCTAGTTTTGTGGTAATTGGTGCTTGCGTTATTTTTTAATGTTTTCCATTAGTTATTACAGAAAACAGAAAGCGCCCTGCGTTGCGGGGTGATTGTCACTTGCGTTATTATATTTCTTTTATTAATAAATTAAGCAACTAGTAAGCGCCCTGAGTTGTGTTGTGATTGGCACTTGCGTTATTAATTATTAAATTTCATTTATTATGAATGCAACCAGTAAGGGCCCTGGGTTGTATGGTGATTCGCGCTTGCGTTATAATATTCATTTTATTTAGAAATAAGGTGGACAGTATGCGCCCTTGGTTGTGTGATGGTCGGTGCTTGCGTTGTTAACTAATAAATTTTGTTAATTTATACAGCAACTATTAAGAGCCTTAAGTTGTTTGGTGGTTGGCGTTCGCGTTACAATATTTATTTTATTTTTAATAATGCGACCAGTAAGCGCCCTGGGTTGTGTCGTGATTGACACTTGCGTTCTCGATAAATAACTTGTATTACATATTAAAATGACCAGTGACCGCCCCGAGTAGTGTGGTTATTAGCGTTTGCCTTGTTAATCAAATAATTTTATTAATTACGAGTAATTGAATTTATCGACATTTCCCATTCAACACACGATTGCCAAGGCAACTCGAATTTTTTAGTTAAAACTACCGTTTGTAGAAACAGTGTTATACATAGCAATTGAAAAAAATGCCATCTCGACCAGAACTTAAACCTGGAACTCTTGCCTTGCCGGGAAAGTGGGTTACCAATTTCTCTATCAAGGTCTCGGTGACTCCTCTTCTCAATTGCTACAATTCATACTTTTTCGGCGATTTTTTCAGTCCAACGCCTTGTCTATATAGTATGTAAGAATATTAGAATTTACTCTAACTTATCGATGGGTAAGTATTAAATGCGAGTTATTGAATTTATCAACATTTCCCATTCAACACACGATTGCCAAGGCAACTCGAATTTTTTAGTTAAAACTACCGTTTGTAGAAACATTATCATACGTAGCAATTAAAAAAAAGTGCCACCTTGACCAGGACTTGAACCTGGAACTATTTTCTTGCCGGAAAAGTGCGTTACCAATTTTGCCATCGAGGTCTCGGTGACTCTCTTCTCAATTGCTACAATTTATACTTTTTCAGCGATTTTTTCTATCTGACGACTTGCTCATATGATATGTAAGAATATTAAAATTTACTCTAATTTATCGATGGGGAAGTATTAGATGCGAGTAATTAAATTTATCAACAATTCTCATTCAACACACGATTGCCAAGGCAACTAAAATTTTTCAGTTAAAACTACAGTTTGTAGAAACATTGTCATACGTAGGGCCACACTCAAAAGGCCAAGGAAATTTTAGAAATAGTACGTACTGATCTAAATAGGCCTCATAATACTACTGCATTAAATGGAGAAAAATGTTTTAAAACTTTTTTTGACGACTATAGCAAAATAGCCAGATTATATCCAAATAAATCAAAAGATCAAGTCTATGATTGTTTTATGTCATGTATGAATTAAGTTGAAAATATTACCGGGAAAAGAATTAAGAAATTGAGGTCTGACAACGGAAAGGAATATGTGAATGAACAAATTTTTGAATTATTTAAAGAAAAAGGTATTACTTTAGATGCTTGTCCATCGTATGTACATAAATTAAATGGTACTGCTGAGAGATACAAAAGAAGCATTATAGAAATTGCTAGATGTTTGTTGTCTGGAGCTAAAATAAATAGAAGATTTTGACCGAAAGTTGTATGCACGGCAGTATATTTGAAGAACAGGACACTTGCAAATACTGCTGATTTAAAAACTTCTTTTGAGTTATTCTTTGGTATGAAACCTAATGGTAAACATTTAAAAATGTATGGAAGCAGAGTATTTGTACGTGTGCCAGAACAGAGAAGGCGGTCAAAATGAGTTAGAAAAGCAGATTTAGGAATTCTTGTAGGTAATGAAAATGTAGGATATCGAATTTTGATTTATAATAGAGTAATCGTGGTAAAACATGTAGATGTCATTGAAAAAGATGGATATTGTATTGTATTAAGGGATAATGATAGTGATAATTAAAAAATGAAAATGAAATTGTAGATGACAAATCCGAGTCAAGCGACGAATTTGAAGATGATGAAGATGAAAATAACAATGATATTACGGAGAGAGAAAATGAATGTCAAAATCAAAAAGAAAACAATGTTAATAGTAGACTATGAAATAAATGTAATGAGTCCAGAAAGATATGATGATAACTATTGATATAATATGATTAATGTGAATTGTTGTAGTGCAGAAAATCCGAAAAGTTTTGATGAAGCGATGGAAAGTTTTGAATCTAATAATTGGAAAAATGCGATGAAAAGAGAAACTGATTTAAGCCAAAAGATAAAAGAGTTGTTGATGTAAAATGGGTTCATTCAAAAGAAGATGAAAACAAATGCAAAGCTAGGTTAGTAGTAAGAGGGTTTTAACAAAAAGAAATTATTAAAGATATTTATTCTCCTGTAGCTAAGATGCAAACTTTAAAAATTATGTTATCGTATTATTGCCAAGAAGGTTTAATTATTGATCAGATGAATCTTGAAACAGCGTTTTTAAATAGAAAAGTTAAATCAGAGGTGTATGTCAAACAACCGCAAGGGTTTGACAATAATTCTAATAAAGTAGGTAAATTGCAAACAGCATTGTATGGTTTAAGAGAAAGTCCTAGAGTTTGGTTTGAATGTTTTAATGAATTTATAAAAAACTTATGATTTGAAATTAGTAAAGTAGAAAATTTTTTATATTTTTTAAGCAATGGAAAAGATAAAGCTTACATTATTTTATTTGTTGATGATTTATTAATTTGTTGTAACAGTCAAAAAACTATTAATGTGATTAACGAAAAATTGTCAAAAAGATTTTGCATGAAAGATTTAGGAAAAGTAAAGAATTTTTTGGGAATCAATATAAATTACAATGTAAAAAAAAATGTAAAGTTTTTGAGTCGGACAAGTTATATTGAATCTTTGGCGAATTAGTACAAACTAGAAAATGCTAAATTATATGATACACCAACGGAAATTTATTTAAAGCTAGAACCAGCAAAAGAAAATAGAAATGATTTGAAGTATCGAAATTTGATTGGCGAACTTTTGTATATTAGTTCAGGCACGAAACCTGATGTAAGTTATAGCGGTAATTACTTAAGTCGATTTCAAAACTGTTATAATGAAACACATTTTAAGTACGCGATGAGGATTTTAAAGTACGTGTACCTAACAAGATATTTGAATCCAATGTACAAGAAAAATGATAATGCAGATTTAGTAAATTGTTTTGTTGATTCACTGGGCAGGTGACAGTCTTGATAGAAAATCCACATCGGGCTGTGTAATAAGATTTTTAGGTAATGTGGTTTATTGGAAAATGCGAAAACAAAACAGTGTAACAAAGTCTTTTACTTCAGGTGACTATATTGCTTTGTCAGAGGCTGTAAGTGAATTAAAGTTCATAAAAGACGTGGTTGACATTTTTAAGTTAAAGTTGAATGAACCGATTAAAATTTATGAAGACAATTCAGGAGCTTCAAACATTGCGGAATTTAGAAATCTTACAAAAATTCGAAATATATTGAGGTGCATTATCATAATATTCATAAAAGTTACTTAAAAGGAATTATTGATATAGTAAAAGTCAAATAAAAAAAAATATTGTAGATATTTATACGAAATCTCTTGGTGGTTAAAATTTAAAAAATTTAGAAGTATGTCAAACTTCATTAAATGAATAAGTTCTATTACATACGTAAAAATACATATACATGTAAATAAATGTAAAAAGGAGTGTTAAGTATATATATATATATATATTGTACATTTATACCAACGAATATATAAGTGTAAGTATAAGAGATGGACTAGGGGTGCCATCTCTGGCAAGTTCCAATTGTGTGATGTATACGGACGCAGAGATGAGTAGAGAGATTGCTAACGCCAATTCTACGATGTGAGACGACTTTTTGGCACTGATCGGAGCGCCCCGCCATGGCCAGCCGTCGAACCGGGTGCACATCTTACTACTCGTATCGGACAGCGTGCGCCTACGAGAAGAGGAGTGGATTTGCGTGGAAATGGTCATATAGGCGCACATTTTGGAGAGATTCGGAAGGGGTATACCGAATGTGTGTCTACGAGGAGAGGAGTGGAAATGTTGACTATAGCTATATATTTGAGCGCACAGCCAAAGCTAGCGACGACATGAGTTTTTCTCTTTTGACTGCAACCGAGTATATCGTATGTATATTAAACTGATTTTTGCTCTCGCTCTTTTTTCTTTTTCCCCTCCTTTTAATACTTATTTTGAAATTCAGTATTATTTTGAAAAAATGTTCAGCTATTTTTTTAAGGATGGAAGTTCTGTTATAATCCCTAATTTATTATTTTTCCTCATAATTGTTATGAACTGTAGGACAAGCTCCGAAGGTTATTAATGAATATAAGTGGCTTTCAGATTCTTAAGTACCGAAGTTTCGGTAGCTAAGTTGCTTGATGCTTATGCCGCCGCTCGAATTGGTTTGCTATCACGGGATCGATTCGATAATACGGTAATAATCAAATTTGATGCTATTGTAATAGAAGTGAGTTTTCTTGTGCCTTCGGATTTGTTCTCTCATTGGTAATTGGATGTTTTTACCGATTAAAATTTTGGATTTTTTCTCTCTTAATATATTAGATGCTTATAATTTCTTTTAAGTTTTAAGATGTATGAATTACACCTACATCTTAAGAAATTTATTTTATTATTATGAAATTGCGAAATGGCCTTGCCAACGAGAAGTATTAACTCACTAAATTATTAAATAGATTCAGTATAAAAAATATATTTATTTTGACGTACAAAAAAAAAAGTTGGCAACATTATTTATAAATTTAAATAAAACATAAATAAAAGAAATTTAAACAAAACGA
This sequence comes from Copidosoma floridanum, assembly GCF_000648655.2. Next base: position 179,476 of record NW_019379513.1, on the reverse strand, counting down.
TGAACTGCATTAAAAAAAAAA
>NW_019379513.1:148160-177101 GCF_000648655.2 Copidosoma floridanum | reverse complement strand
CCACAAAATAAATTCCTCAATATATACTAAAAGCCAGTAAACACATAGCCCAGGGCACTACTTGATTATTGAATAAATAATTAACAAATGCCCTTTTTCTAAATGGCCCAGTACGTAAACTTACAGAATAATTAAACAAACTACTCAATACATCTTTAACTTAATGGCCCCGAGTGCTTATGAATTATTAAATAAATAATTAAAAAATAGCATTTCCCTAAACAAACAAGTACGCACATAAATAAATATAGTACTGCATGCACCTTGAACCAAATGTCAAATGTCACTTCTTGATTATAAAATGGAAAATTAACAGAACAGAAACCTTCAACTTAAGGATCCAGTACCCATATAAAAAAATAATGTACTGCATGCACTTTCGACTAGATAGCCCAGGGCACTTTTTGGTTATTCAATAAATAATTATCAGAAGACAGACCTTGTACAAAACAACACACTGCGCATACAAATGAATAATGTACTGCATGCGCCATAAACCACATAGCCCAGGGCACTTCTTGATTATAAGATAAGAAATCAACAGAACAAAGAGCTTTTACCAAACGGTCCAGAACCAATATAAATAAATAAAGTACTGCATGCACCTTTAACCGAATGGCTAATTGCGCTTCTTAATTATGAAATAAATAATCAACTGAACAGAGACCTTTAACTAAAGGACCCAGTATGCATATAAATAAGTAATCTGCATGCGTCTTTAACCAAAAGGCCAAGGGCGTTTCTTGATTATGAAATAAATAATCAAAATAACAGAGACCTTTAAGCATACTCCCCAGTATGCATATGTAGGGATTAAATAATCAAACAACTAGATTAATAAACTACTACATGCTTCTTCAGCCAAATAGCCCAGGGTGTTTCTTGATTATAAAACAAATAATCAACAAAACATCGACTTTTCGCCAAACGATCCAAAACGCATATAAAAAATAAATAACTGCATGCACTTTCAACTAAATAGCCCAGGGTGCTTCCGGATTACTAAATAAATAATTAACAGAACAAAGACCTTTCACTAAACAACACAGGATGCATAAAAATAAACAAAGTACTGCATGCTCCTATAACAAAATGACCTAGGGCACTTTTCAATTATTGGGAGAATAATTAACCGGTGCCTATACCCAATTGACCCAGTCCAAATATAAATAAATAAAGTACTGCATACGCCTATAATCAAATGGCCTCAGTCGCTTATAGATTTTTGAATAAATATGTAACAGAACAAAGACCTTTAACTAAGCGACCGAGTACGCATGTAAATAAATAAAGTACTGCATGTTCCTATAATCAAATGACACGTAGTATGTCTTGATTATTAAATAAATATTCAACATAACAGAGACCTTTCACAAAACTACCCATATTGCGTATGATTAAATAGTTTACTGCATGCACTTTTGATCATTAGCCCAGGGCGTTTTTCGATTATTGAATGAATAATCAACCAACGCCTTTTACTTTATCAACCATGTTTAAACATAAATAAATAAAGTACTGCATGTGCCTATAACCAAATGACCCAGGGTGCTTTTTGATTATTAAATAAATAATTAACAGAATAAAGACCAATCATACTTGAATGGCTCAGAGAATTGCAGAAAGCATATCCGGAGATAAAAAGTCTGACGGAGGCTGTTTGCCTTGAAACAAAATCTCGTAAGTTGCCTTTCCCTTCAATACGAGAAAGAGCAAGCAGATCCCTTTAAGTGATTCACTCTGACATAATAGGAGTAATAAGGCAGCCTTCATTTCCAAAAAGGTACAAATTTATCTGAGTATTTTTTAATGATTTTTCGAGATTTGCCATGGCGTGCCCCATGAAGAACAAAAGTGATACGGGTGAATTCTTTGAAAATTTTGTCAAAGGCTGTGAAAATTGAATAAGATATGATACTAAAGTATGTTTTGCTAAGGTCAGACCAGGGCACATAATTCATGGGAGGATTCATCCGAAAAGTGTTAGACAGTCTTGGAGCAGAACTCTAGCTTAGCTGTCCTGATACCCCCGATTAAATAGCACATCGGAAAGACTGAATAAAACTATTCAAATGAAAGTCTGCGCTCTCATGTGTGATTCGGCACTCCCGGAAACCGGGAGAAAGTAACAGTAGATATAAAACTAGATGAGTGGTTCTTGATCTTTGAGAAAGAAAGAAAAGAAACGGAGGGAGAGCCCTAAGTTGTACAAAGAGAACCAGGGAGGCCGAAAAAGTCAGTAGAATCAGAAGCAAGCATTCAAATACTTGATTGCAAAAATTCAGTTAAAGACGTCAGTTTCGCAGGCTTGCCTCTTGCTGACGATCTCATAAAAAATCTAACTTTCCAAAAATATGATACTGACCTGGCAGATAGAGATACGTCTGCAGGAGATCTCACTCACTACCTGCTTCTGGCTGGAATAAACGAAGATCCGTCGTCATATGAAGAAGCAATAAAGGCAGCGGGTCGGGAAGGCTGGATTCGAGTGTTACAAGATGAGCTTGACTCAATGGCGAAAAATCATGTCTGGATTCTGAAAGAGAGACCTGTGGGACTTATAAACAGCAGACGTACAAACATTATTGACTTTTGCTGAGTGTTACAGAAAAGGGTTGGCCCCAAAGGCCAGAAAAAATACAAAGCACGGCTGGTAATACGGGGATTGAAAAATAAGAATGAATACGATTTGACAGAAACCTGTGCCCTAGTGTCAAGATTAAACTTGATCAGAACGGTTCTAGCTCTGGTAAATAAATTGAATTTGGACATCTATCAACTAGACGTGAAAAATGCGTTCTTGAACAGTACTTTTAATGATGAAATATACATGGAGATACCAGAAGGTTTAAAACGCACAGACCAAGAACGTCAGAATAAAGTCTGTAAGCTGTAAAAGGCCTTGTATGGTCTAAAGATCAGTCCTAAAAAATTGCATGAAAGATTCTCGGAAGCGGCAATAAAAATTGGTCTGAAATCACTTATTTAAGAATCATGCCTATTTACTTGACACAAGGCAGATAAAATTCTAATTTTGGTCTTGTATGTTGATGACGTGCTCATTACGAGTAATGATCCTGACTGGTTGAAGTCTGTTAAAGAAATTCTGCAAAGTAAATTTGAAATGACGGTTCTCAGCGAAGTAGAATCTTTTCTGGGTTTTAAAGTTAGAAGAGAAAGAGAAAGACAGGTTTTAACCATGGCTCAGACAAATTATATAGACGAAATTCTGACTAAATTTAGATTCGAAAACTCGATACCCGTAAGAACTCCCATAGTCACTGGCTGTGTGCTGAATCAACAAAGAATGTAAAGAGAACAATTTAAAAGGTAGAGTGACATACAAGCAACAAAATTGACAGAAAATGTTCCTTACCGGGACGCTGTGGGCAGTTTGTTATATGTGGCTAACACTGTACGTTCTGATATCAGCTATGTAGTGAACGTTCTTAGTCAACATCAAAAAAATCCGACTGTTGAAGACTGAAACATGGTTAAAAAAGTATTCAGGTACCTGGCTAGTACTAAGTTTCTTAGTCTGAGGTAGTTAGGAAGGCCGGATAACTTGGAAGCATTGTCAGATGTTAGTTTCAGTGATTGCAAAGGTTCTCTAACGACGAGTGGATACGTTATTAAACTCCTGGAAGATTCTGTTGCTTGGAGAACCCACAAGACCTACGTAGCATTGTCAACATATCAGTCTGAATACGTGGCACTGAGTGAAGCATGTAGAGAATTAATGACAGTGAATAATTCTCTTAGAATAATCCTTATCAAAACTTAATGTCTGGCTGACCTATCGTGTGACAACAAGGCAGTGGAACTAAATTCAAAAATAAGTGGAAGTGTGAGAATTAAGACATATGATGAAAATTCATGAGCATTATGTCAAGGAATGTGTCACTTATGGCCGAGCAAATGTAAAGTGGCTGAGGACTAAAGAACAAACAGCAAGACATTTTTAGAAACCCCTTGCCTATCGAGCTCTACGAAAAATTCAGAAACCATATTTTTAATAAAGTCTGTAACCATGATGAATGATTAATATAACAAATTTTGTTTTAGACAAGAAGTAAGGTGTTCACTGGACGACTATGACCCTTGGCCTGTTTAAACCTTTATTTCAGCGCCATGAAAATTTTAAAATTAAAATAATCTAAATAAGTGAAATAAAATTATGTATATTTTTGTACTTTTATAGTTTATTAGCTATCTCAAGTCGGAAGGGAGTGTTAAAGTGCATCACTGTATCGATAGACTGTAGGTATGTGGGAGTGTATATATGCGTGTGTTTGAGTAAAGGTGTGAACAGCGTTAGTCAGGCCAGTTCAGTTCTGATTTGACCCTAGTTAGACAGTAGTCAAGCGTGCACGCTACACTTAGCTCTCCTGGAAAAATAAGTTTGTTTATCTTGAAAAGTCCGTTGTAGTCAAGTGATTTATCTAGTAAAGTCAGTTTCAAATAAAAGTATTTGTCATACAGAATAATAAAGTCGTCTTCTAATTCTCCCCCAAGCCAATAAATTTTTATAGTGTTATAATTAATTCCCTACCATGTGCCATTTGTATAATAATTTTTCTTGTTTTTCAGATATCTACGAAAAGAAAAAGTATCGGCTGCTATCAAGATCGTTGAATTCAGTATAGTCACCATTAGTCAACAGAAATTTTTGTCCAATATCCTAAACAAGTACAATTTGGCTGCTTATTTATCAAACTTTTTAAACGAATGTAATATAGAGATGAGAGATGCTGTCGAGGAAGCCGATGCTCTTATCGTTTAAACAGCACTAGAGTTAGCGATACTGGGGGAAAAACCTGTGGCAGTCGTCGGAAACGATATAGATTTACTTGTAATTCTGATCGTTTTAATCCTCTAAAATTCCAATGCCTACTTTTACAAAGTTGTTTCAGGATCAAAGAGTGGTGTGTTTTATGCCATAGCTGACAATGCTCATCTTAAACCTTACGTATTGTTTGCACATGCATTCAGTGGCTCAGATACGACAAGTACCATTGTTAACAAAAGTAAAAAAAAAAATGTTTCATCTTTTCGAAAAAAATGAAACTTTGATTGAATGTAGTCTAATTTTCTGTTAAACGTTCGAAGACTACGTCGACGAGCAAATGACAATCGAATTTGAATTATGTGAGGACGAAGTCAGGGAAAAATTTATCTAAATATTGACTGAGACGGCAGAGAAATTTATGTATTACTTGTATGAGTCTCATTACGAATTTTGTTGCAATGTTAACAAATTACGGTACAAACTATTTTGCAGAACGACAGCTACGGCGAAAAAACAACTTACCTTAGCGCTGCTTTCTCCAACGAGAGATGCCCTTAGAGAACACGCTAAACGTGTTTACTCACAAGTACAGTTATAGCTAGGACAGTCAATGGAGTCTGCTGACTTTCAGAACCATTTTATTTCCTGTAATGATAACACAAACGCATGCTCCAGAAGAACTCTTGCGTCAGGTATGCAATGCAAAGCTACTTTAATTCTTCTGTATTGGTACGAATAAATAAAAAATTGAACATAATATTTTCATTGCAGATTTCTTGTTTATGTCGTAAAAATTATCCTACAAAACTTTGTACGTGCAAAAAAGCTGGGTTGCTGTGTACAATAATGTATAAAAATTGAAATCGAGATAGTTGCGAAAATGCACCAACCATCACTGTTACTTTTAATAAAGTGATTGATGATGCAGTTGATGAAGTCGTTGGCTATCAAAATGAAATGGTAGAAGATGATCTAGATCACAACACTGAAAATGAAATGGTGGAAGATGATCTAGAGTACAGCACTTATTCTGCTCAAAATACTTATATTCCAGATGCTGTAAATAAAAGAATTTATTATTTTCATAGCGAATACAAATTTTTTCGAAAGAATAATTGTATATTTCTTTAAAATATATTATATAACTCTCTACTTATTGCAATTAATTGTACAAACGCAAAATCACTCGTTATCGATAAAAATTAGTTAAATCGGCTTAACCAAAGTTTTGATGGCTTATTTATAATTGTTTAAGCAAACGTATGCTATTTTAACTATTTTTCTATAACTACATCCAAAAAGTGACTTTGATCTACAACTGTTTGTTTAAAAAAATTTTCTATCAGTCTAAAAATACTTCACATGACAGCTAACGTGTGGAGCACTTTTTAGTATCCTTTGGTTAAATAATTCTAGCTCTTTTTGCAGGTTTTCAAAGTCATGTTTTCTATTTGGACTACTGAGCATAGTGTACACATTTCTTAAAAAATCCATTTTAACCGGCAATTAGTAGAGATCATGCTTGATGCACAGGTGACAACTGTGTGCAAGACACTTTACAAAATTTTAGGTCATGGTACTTAGCGCCCGGAAAGCGTTATCAGCATATGAGTTATATAAAATCCAGAATCAGAACTAGCATGAACGCTACAAGAATACGTACGTATGAAAATTTCAGGTCGTGGTATAAATGGTATTAATTAACCTTTTTTTGACTCATCTGTCAATGCCCCGAACGAAGACTACGCCCTGCTTCGAAGCCTGGACGAAAACTATGCCCTTTCTCTAAGTCTGGATAAAAACTTTGTCTTTTACTCTAGTCCGCACAAAAACTATGCCCTTTTGAGATTCCAGATGAAGAATATGCCCTTTTCCGGAGTTCGGACAAAAACTATTCCCTTTTTTTTGTCCGAACGAGAACTATGCTCTTTTGGGGTCTTGGATGAAGACTATGCCCTATTCCGGAGTTCAGACGAAAACTATGCCCTTTTTTCTAGTCTAGGTAAAGATTATTCCATTTTCTGCAAGTCTGAACAAAGATGTTGACCTTTTCTTGAACCCAGATGAAGTGAAATTTACTTAAGCTCACCTTACATTTGTGTTTGTGATTAGATATAAAGTCAAGTATCTTTATGTAGTGGTTGTTGTCTACAGTTTTTATAATATACACTTTACAAAATCTTTTAAAAAAGCCCATTCTCTTTTTTTTCAACCACTTACTCAAACTCCAAATACTGAAGCCGCTAGACCTGCTAATAATAACGATAACGTGTTGTTTTTCTACAAAAGCATCTATAGATACTTGGACACTAGTATCGCGAAACCTTAATATAAAATGTTGAATCGTTTTCAGGAGTTTCGTATCCATGAACTTCTTCTCGTGGCTGTTAGCCGCCAAAAACATGAATCAGCAAATTTGGAGGGGTTTTTTTGTTTTAGGGGAATTACAACACAAAACGAGTCAGAAAATAATACTTGAATATTTTTAAATTTAGTTTTCGTCCAGAAGTGGGCATAGTCTTAGCCCAGACTCGGAAACAATGGCATAGTTTTTGTCTGGACTAGAAAAAAGGGCACAGTCTTCACCTGGACTCAAAAAAAAGGCCGTAGTCTTCGTTCGAGATTAAAGAAAGGGCATAGTTTTCGTCTGGACTAGGAAAAAGGGCATAATTTTTGTTCAAATTCTGGATAATAGCATAGTCTTCGTCCGGACTCGAAAAAAAGGGCATAGCCCTCGTTTGGGACCGAAACAAGGGTATAGTTTTCATCAAGATTAGATAACAGGGCATAATCTTCGCCCGGGACGTCAAAAGGGCATAGTTTTCGTCCAGGGCCAATCAAGACATAGTCTTCGCCTGGATCGTCGATGCGTTATTGGCTGTCATTAACACTATTCCTAGTTATTTTACGACAAATTTGGCGTTTTTGAAAACGATTATTTAAATTTTTTAATTTCGTTCTCGGAACGTTCTGGACTTCTGTGTCATTAAAAATGACAACAGTACAAAAATATTTGCATGAAAAAACATGTTTTAGCTTATTACTTTCCAACAATTTTACTATCAAGAAGCAATTGTAATGGAACCTAATAAAAAATGAAAACAACATGCAGGAATTAATCAAATGGAAGGAGTGTGAAATCGATTAGGTAAGTTGATTTTACGAAATAAGACTTTCAGACTGGTAGCACGATTAAAAGTTTACCTTTTTTATATTAATAACATAAACGTGCATCACTTCCCTTCAAAACATTTAATTTCAATAGTTGCACTTGTAGAACTGTAGCTTAGATGCAGGTGAAGCATCGAACAAGCGCTAATTACCAAACAAGTCGGGGTGCTTATTTACATTGTTACTTGATAAATAAATACTTGGCAGCAAATCAGGAATTCTAGTTTATTTGGTGATTAGCACTTGCTTGATTAAAATACTTGGGAGGAGAGCAAGTACCCTGGATAATTTGGTAGTTGGCACTTTTGATTTTCCAACTACCCGATAGGAAAGTAAGCGCACTGGGTCTTTGGTTGTTGGTGCTTACACTTTTTCTACTAATAGCTGGAAAAGTTTGGTAATTAGTACTTGTATTTCTTATTTATAAATTTCGACCGTAAGTGCCTCGGGTTATTTGACGATTGATTCTTGGGTTTCTTACGTTTTCCAGGTTGGAAGTGCTGGCTATGGTACCTGAGTTTCGGGTGTTAGAACGTCGCGCATTTGACTCGGCTAATGCAAACGACAAGTGCAGAAGCATGCGTGGTTTCTCAGCACCATCTCATCATACTTGATGGACTTACTTGGCACCCAGTAACTTCTTTCAGTGACTGAAAAGAGATGTTTTAGAGAGCTTAAAATATTCTCCATAATAGTAATAGTATGCGTATGTACTTTGTTTCCTATAGGTATGAAATATGTTTTAGGTGTTTTTGAAAGGCTGGTGTACCCTTGGTAGGAAACATAGTATTTGACACAAAAGTGCCATCGCACCACGGTTACGGTACGTCCCTCGGGCCGTAAAATATGGCGCTTACTCAATAACTATTACTATTTCTTAGTTATGGAGCAAAGACTTTGCTTCCCAGGGCACACTTTGCTCCTTGTAAATTACTTCTTTTCCTGCAGGCGCAAATTATGCCCACGGAATCACAACTGCACTTTGCTCCCTTGAGACGATAAATATCGTTCGCAAGTCGAGCACAAACGTACAATCAACCGCCCCCTTCGGGCAGGATAGTTGTTGTACTTAGCTCCCTTGAGGCAAAATGTACTATTTTCAAATTCAGCACAAAAGATACAAAAAGTATCCTGTTTGGGCCTGCTACGCTTCTAGAAAGTTTTAACTTTGAGCCTACTTTATTCAATCAAGAATTTCATTGCTATAATTTGGAGGAAAACCTCTTTAGCTCTAAAACTGAGAAAAATATAACATTAAGCAAAATTTACGGTTCATATACTATGTATGTTGTGACTGAACAATAATTTTTGTCTGTTTTTCAATTTTAAGCTAATGCAACAAAATTTTACTCACATCATATGAAACACATACGTAATAATTAAAATTTTTTGCAGATACATTTTGCTGGTAAAGCAGAGACAACGCGGAAAACTGCAAAAAAAAATTCAAAAAAGTTTAACTTAAAGTTCCAGGGTTCAAACCCTGGTTGAAAAAACATGAAGATTCATTCCTAACTCGTTGTGACTATTGTGAAGTTGGTTTACCTGCTCATTATAAAAATCTGTGCAGACATGCTCAAAGCCAGAGGCATTGTGCTAAGTAAAATTTAAAGACTCCTCCCACAGATAAAGAATTAGCTATCCCTAATGAATTGGAAAGTAAAAATAAAAGACAGTGGGCAAGATCTGAGATAAAAGTAGTTGCTATGTGCGCAAATTTAAATATACCATTTCAGAAAATAAAAGCTCCTGTGGGCTGGATAAAGAATATATGGAAGATTATAGAAAAGGTAGTTATTGAAACCAAATAAAGGTTGGTCCCATAAAAGCTAGATACATGTCGCTCTCAACGTTGTCACAGTAGAGGAAAAGCAATGATTGAAACTTATTTTAACAAATCAACGCTTTGCAGTGGGCTTAGATGAATGAACATATTCCGACAAAAAAAAGTACTTGGTGTTTTAAGCTTTGATTCTAACGACAGTGAAGGTAATATATAATAAACAAATAAGTTTTATGGCATACTGTCGGAAAGTTTATTCTTGATTCCGAAAAAATGTGTACAACGTTTAGTTGTATATTGACAATCATTTTTAAGTAAAAAATAAGCAACGTCGAATATTCACTCAATGATAAAATATAAATGATAAAATATTACAATAGTTATATTTTATCAACTTAAAAATAACAAACTAGTTCTGCTTACTATACAATAGTATACAATAATACTGTATAGTAAGCAGAACTTGGTTGTTATTTTGACGTTGACAAAATATAACTTTTTTTATACTTATTTCGAGTGAATATTCGACGTTGCTTATTTTTTACTTGAAAAGGGTTGTCAATGTACAACTGAAATGTTATACATATTTTTTCGGAATCAAGAATAAATTTTTCGACAGTATACCATAAAACTCATTTATTTAAATTACTAGGTGTACTTGTAAGGTAATTTGATTTTGAAACTGGGACTGTTGAAAGAAACTTGTGGGGAATGTTAAAAGTTTTTGAAAAAGGTGAGATCGCTAAAGCGTCAGCTGAGCAGCTTCTTGATTTATTAATTACAACGTTTACCGAAGAGCATGTTCCGATACAAAATATTTTTGCTTTAAGTACAGATGGGTGTCAAACAATGGTGGGCGAGTTGACCGGTTTGAAAGCTAGGTGGCAGGAGGGGAGACACCTGGCCTTATTTTCGTTCAGAGCCCTGCACACACTTGTCACTTGTGCATCAAGCAAGCTCTCGATGAACTGCTGGTTGAAATGATGGATTTTTTGAGAGATGTGTATGCTATACTCAGTAGCCCAAAAAGGAAGCATGGCTTTGAAAACCTGCAAAAAGAGCTAGAATTATTAAACCATATGTCGAAGGTTTTACAAAACTGTACTTCATACTTGGGCAGTTTACACAGTTGCGACACTCCGTGCTAAAAAGTGTTCACCAAGTGCCATGTTCCTGTCACACAGTCCGCGAAAACTTAAATGCTAACATACGTTAATATACGATGTTGTAACAGACATTAGTACTTTTTAAGCGAAATATTTAGTAAATAATACATTCATAACGACATTAGCTTCATACACTCATTCGTCAGTCAAGGAAAATATAAACAAACAAAAATCTTTTAACAGCTAATTCTGCTTTCTGTGATTTTGCGATGGGCACCTTTCTGCCATGTTATTGGTGGCACAAAACGGCACATGCGTACTAAGAAATCTAGGTATCTAGGACACAATTTTGTATGGAGTGTCGCAATTGTATAAACTGTGACTTGGGTATGAGAAGGACAAATAAGGATGACGCACTCATTATTATTTAAGGCACTTTATCTTGGTACGAAGAATGTCCGTCCCCTTACCAAGCTAGTCACTACTGACTCAACTTGTGCACATAGAAAGCGTGAAGCGTAGCGAAACCTCGCACACTGCTCTCAATAATATGTAACACTGTACTTGAATCCTCAGCACTTGGAATGCTTAGCTCCAAATGAGTATTTATTGAAATAATGTCGTGATACAGTTCTTTCTGTAAATACAATTATATTAGATTCATTATTTACAACATCCTGGGTCGAAGAAGTAAATATATTACGAACGTACCTAAATTACGAATTGTATACCAGAGCAGATGTCAAAGAAGCAATATTTACCAAAGAAAATAGTAAAATCATACATGCTAAAGTCCCGATGCAACAGAATTTAATTGACTGTGGACTGTATTTATTAGAAAATGTTGAAAATTTTTTTCTAGTAAGTATTAGAAATATTCACTCTTTGAAATCAAAACTTGATTCCGAATCATCGTAAAGTTTAAGCATTGTAACTGCAAGCCTGATCAAATTAGTTTTTCAATTTTTAAACTGATTTTTGCCGAAAAAAATTCTTATGCATACGTGTCGACCTCAATAATAAAAGTTACTAAAACAGGAGGAAAAAATGTCAGATGACTGCCCACAAAAAAGTGATAAAAAGTGTCCAAATCAGGTTTTCTTGCATGTATCCCAAAACCAACAAATTAAAGGAAACCTGATTACTTAGAAAAAATATGAAATTACGAATGTTGAAAAAATGATACGCGATATATTAAAATTGGTCCAGCCGTTTTTAGCAAATTGCAACAAACTTTTTTAAAAGTATTTTTTGTAAGCCAACACCTCACGCTCCAATCTTTTTTAAAGCTCAAAATTCGAAAAGATTATATGTTTTGCGCTACTCAGTAAGCCCACAAAATTTTAAGACGAGTAAATGTAAAAGTTTTTTTGCGCATCGTCGGATTAAGCTATCAAGATCCTTACAAAAAATGGCCATAAAAATCTTGCTGGACTAGACTAGACTAGACAGTGGATTTTTCTCTCGACCAGAACATGTCGTGAGCCAATTGTTATTCCACGATACATACGTACTCAGCAACATAAATATTCATTGAAATTAATTGAGAGCCCGTGGTACTCTGCACTTTTGACATGTAAAAGTTAGCGCAAAAAGTTATTCATGAAAAATTTAATAATAATTGGCTCACAGAAGCTCTAGTATGTCTTTGCTTTTGTTACAACAAGCAAAGTGTACACTGTGTACAGTCATCACTGTCGTTGGCACAGCAGGGGTTCAATCGTGGTATGCAATACATCGCAATATATCAAAAAAGTATAGTGGTGTGAAGACGTCAATCACTTTGAAGTGCATTGAAAATAGGTTATGATTACATCAGATTTCATCTCACTCTCGATGTATCAAATACCCCGATTTAATCCCAGCTGCAGTCAACAACCACACACAGAGAGACACACACGTGTATACACATGTACATACCCATTACCTGTTAGTGTCATCCTTCATTTTTTGTTGGTTAAACACAGTATTGAGATAGGTTAAAAACTATTTTATGGATAACTCATTACACAAACTTTCATAAATTAAAAGTTCAGAGTACCACGAGCTCTTCATTATTTGCAATGAATATTTATGTCTCCAAGTCCGTATGTATCACGGCGCAACAATTGGCTCACGACACGTTCAGGTCTTGAAAAAAATTCGGTAAAGCGCTGCTGGTATTCATCCTCACAGAGAATATGGGAAAAGTATCGAGGGTGGCGCTTTACGGAAGCCCGTATAGCTCACTTACGTCTGCCTCTGAGTCGTAGAAAGCCCTACTTTCCACATGTTAGAGGTAGATGAAAATTAAAAATTGCTGTTTGGATTTAATTTGGGTTTTTCAGTATTTCGTTTTTAAATATTTCAGTATGTAATTATATGCAAGTTCCGATGAAGATTTATAATTAAAAACTGAAATTAATAATCTTATGACATAAAGTGTACAGCCTATCTCTTACTGGGTCGAAGGTAGGAGGTACAATTTTTCAGCTTGGTCTTGTTATGTGTTATTGTGAAATAATTAAGTTTATATTATAACTTGAGGTTATATATGGCTAATAAGACTACAGTTTAATAAATTCCTTATGCTTGTCATAATATATCAGGAAACTGTTTTCAAGCTTGTAAGAGTTAGTTTTGAAATTTTTAATAATTTCAACGAATAAAAATAACAAAAAAGAGTAGTTAAAAACTACTTATCATTTTATTAAGTAAGTGTTAAGTTCTTAATACTTTGTTCCTAGTAAAAAAAGTATTTATTAAGGGTTTCACTTTACGGATTTGTAAATTTCTCCCTAACCTTCAATAAACACATACGCTCTTTACAACAGTTTGTAATTCGAAAGCACATTGAAAATCTATTTTGAATCAAAATTCATAATTGTACAATTGGTATTAGTTTTCTTTACCTACGCTTAATATACATTTAATATGAACATTTAATAAATTAATGTTACTTAAAATTCTAAATGTTTTTTAAAATCTGAACGAATATTTTAGATTTCATTTCAAATTTTTATGTAATCATTATGAATACGTGTACCGATGTATTATTAATACGCATGTATAATAATAACCACAAACAATCTTGAAATTCAAAATGTTTTGAAATATTTACACACACTTTGATTCTAAATTAAAAATAAGTATGACTTTTTATTAGAAATTGTATTACTATTGTTACGTGGGAAAACGGTGGCTATATTATGCTGTCGTACGTAACACTATAATATAACTTTGAATTTTCAAAGGGATTTAAAAATTTACTGCGCATTTTTCTTGTATTAATAATTAATACAATGTTTTCTTAGACGAGCAGGCGTCGGCGATTAGTAATCCAACTGTTTTGAGTAATCAGGCATCGGTGATGAGAAACCTACGAGATTTTAAATTATTGTTCATTAATAAAATGGGCCCTAAAGCAAGCAAACATTAGTGATAAGAGACCTAACTAAATTTTAGTATCAATGATTAATAAATTGTTCCCTCAGGCGAGCAAGCATTGGTGATGAGGAACCCAATCGGTTTTGAGTATTATTCAATAATAAAATGTTTTCTGAGGCGAGCAAGCATCAGTGTTCAAAAACATAACTTAATTGCAGTATAAATTATATTAATAAAATATTCTCTGAGGTGAGTTAGCATTGGTGATTGAAAATTTAACTGTTTTATCACCATTATTTATTAATATCTTTTTATGTAGGCACATAAAAATCAGCGTTAAGAAACACGATTGAATTTGAGTATAAATTAATAATAAATTGTTTCATTAGGCGAAAAAGTATCGGCAATCAGAAACTAAACTGTTTTTTTATTACTTGCTCACCAATTATTTCCTTTGGTGAGCAAGCATAGGCAATTAAAAACCCAACTTTTATTTAGTGAAAGTGAATTAACAAACTATTTCAACGGGAAAAAAGCATCAATTAAAAACTCGAATGTTTATCAAAATCTTATACTGTGAACGAGCAAGTATTGGCGATTAGCATACAATATTTTCGTGATTACACTAAATAGTTGTTGGATTCCTCATAGCCAATACTTGCTCGCTTGAGGAAATAATTAATTAATGAATAATACTCAAAAACATATAGGTTTCTAATCACCGTTGCGTCCTCGCCTAAAAAAACAATGTATTTCTAAATACTACTAAAAATCAGTTGGGTTTCTAAATGCCGATGCTTACTCACCCAAGGAAACATTTAATTAATAAATAGTACTCATGAAAAGTTTGGTTTCTTATTGCTGATGCTGGCTTGCCTATATTTTATTGGAAACATTTTATTAATAAACAGTAATCATTTCGAAGCCCTCCGCACCTGCTATCTTCAACACAGTAATAAATAGGCTCCACTCCATGTAATAAAATGAATAATTTTAGCTTTCAATTACTAATCTTGATTGAATCTGTCATACAACCACATGCAGAAAAATTTTGTTTAGCGAAAAATTAAAATTACAATCTAAACGGCAATTTTCAATTTTTAGCTACCTTCAACATGTAGAAAGTGGTTCTCTGTACGACTCACTCAGTCAGAGTAGTCAGAGGTGAGCTGTACGGGCTTATGTAATGCAAGGAGAGCACCAATGAAAAAGGCCATGCCTACTTCCTTACACTGTGATCCACTCGTTTTCGAGAGAGTTCGTGAAAACTGAAATAGTGAATTACGAAAAATTGTAGTGCGAATATCGATTTGGCAGCAATGGTGACATAACCATATTTCTGGTGAGCCAGCTGTTTTAGAAGTGAAATAAAATTTGGTACTTAAATATAAAAGCCTCACTATATGACAAAATTTTATCGTCATCGTTTCGTCTCACCTCGATTTATTTAGAGATTACATCGAAACATAACCGGCTCGTACAGTTTTAAGGATGATAATGGCTGGTCAAAAATAACAATTACACCTATATCGGTACTAAAATGTGAGTGTAAAGTAATTATCCAGCAAATTAATAGTTGAACAAAAAATTATGTTTTCAGATATTTTTCTTTACAAATTAAACATTTTAATGTTTTTCAAGATCGTGTTGTCGGCGGAAAAAATTTCATATAAAATTTTCTAATGTTTCCCTTTAGCTTGAAGCATGTTTCAAATGAAGAATAAAAAAAGAAATGAAAAAAAAGATTAAATAAAAAAAAATAAATAAACAAATGAAATAAAGGAAACCTAAGAAAAAAGAAGAAAATGAAAAGAAACAAACCAGAGGGTATAAATGGGTCATGGGACCTATAGTAAGAACGAAGTTCTTTAAACATGAGATGAGTGCCGAAAAATAAATAAACATAAGATATGTGTAGAAAAACATCATAAATTAAAGAAACACAATTTCTCAGGTAACAAGGGGGTCGCGAGACCTATAGGACGAACGCAGCTCTATAAAAATAAGTACTGCATACATGTAGTTCAGTAAAACAAAAATTTGAAAAACGAATAAAAAAATAAAATAAAAAATAAAAAATTAGTTCAGTACTCACGATGGTTAAACTTCGTGAGTACTGTATTCATGCATGACGTTCTCACGAAGTTCAACCATCGTGAGTACTGAACTAATTTTTTTTTTTTTTATTCGTTTTTCAAGTTTTTGTTTTACTGAACTACATGAATGCAGTACTTATTCGTATAGAGCTTCGTTCTTTCTATGGATCTCGCGACCCCCATATTTCCTAAAAAGTTGTATTCCTTTATTTTATGAAGTTTTTCGACATACATCTCATGTTTAATTATTTTTCGGCACTCATCTTATGTATAGAGAACTTCGTTCTTACCGTAAGTCCCATGACCCATTTATACCCCCTGGCTTGTTTCTTTTAATNTTAGTATAAAGTATTAAATTAATTTAGAACAATCATTTAAGCTATTGCTTCTGAAGTTAGCAGCCAAAACTTCAGTCACAGAAGAACTTTTGTTTGGTTCTAACTAACATTTAAAATGTTCTAGATATTCAATTTAACGAAATCAAGATTCTCTCCGTTGCTTTTTTTGTAACAACTCATCTTTTCCTTTTTGATAAGGTTTTAGGGTTTGACTGTGTATGGTAACTTAGAAAAAAATTTTCTAAATCAAATACTTATCACTGAGCTTTCAAGGGCATATTTATACCATCTAAATAATAACATATAATCTAATATTAGATAAATTACTTAAAATTCGATTAAAATATTATACAGTAATGCATGAGTATATAAGTTGTTACGGAGCCGCCGATATGGGAGATTCTTAAACTATCAATGCAGTTATTGCTTATACGTGCAATCTGAACATTAAAAAGCACTTTGCTCCTACAGAAAATCACTATCACAAAATATTAACACTCAAGTCATTGATACATTGCAACACAAGGAAAATTAACCTTAAAATAAAACACATGTGCTTTCTACGCAGCACTCAAAATCGCTTCTCCTTACAAAGACGACTGTCAAATAGGAGAGGAATGTCTTAAGAAGCCTGTTGCGGCCGTAGTTCATAATTAATGACAGCTTGTGCCACCATGTGGGAGCCAAAAAAAGCTTTCAGCGGGCATTCGAAAATGTTTGAAATACATTTCACATAGNAGGCTTTAAGGATCCGTTTCCCTCAGAGGTTGGAAAATTTGATATATATCTTCCTATATTATATAGTCGTAAAGATTTTTCTCCCCCCCACTCCCCCCAAATAAGGTAGTTTTTCTTTCATTTTCTTGCACTTTTCGAGTAATCCTACTTTTTTTCTAGCTCTCCCCCACTCCCCCCGCCACCCCTCCACTCCTATCCAGCTCCCCCATATATAATGTGAATAAATTTGTAAAGGCTTATATATGAACTGTTACAAATGGTCTAATTTTCACATACAATTTTGATTGACCGAAACAAAAAATTTTGTTACAATTAACTTACTTACAACGTTTATTTTGATTACATACTCTAAAATGTTTTTTTAGATGCTCTGCTCTTACGTAACCTTTCCCACAATTTTGACAAATATTTTTTTGAACGTTTTTTGCATGACTTTTCAAATGTCTCTGTAAATGATAATTTCTTTTGAAACATTTCCCGCATTTAACACACTTCAAATTTTTCTCGATGTTTTGGCATTCTTTTGTGTGACTCAAATAGTTTTTCTTCTCTAATATTGTAATGCTACATAGATCACTTACAAAAAAATTTTTTTTTGTGAATTTTTTCGTGCGATGACAGACACTCTTGATTTGAAAATTTTGAGTTACATTTGTCACAGTGATAAAATTTGGCATCCATGATGGTGTATCTAAAAAACACAAATAAAATGGATTGTTTATGATTTTATAAATCTTGTTATCAGACGGTACTGAAGTTTGCTTTTTTGATGAAAGAAAAAATTTGCAAGAAAGTATAAAAATAGTAATGAACTATGGAATAGTTTTTCTGTTACTCTAAAATTTCATTCTTAACAATATTTCCAATTTTATATTTTTTTTCTGATTCTATTTAGATAAAAACTTCTTTTGGGTTTCTACATCTAGACAATGCAACATATAACTGCCCATGAGAAAATAATGGTTTTCTCAGGTATAGTCCTAAGGCATCAAAACTTTGACCTTGAGATTTATTGATAGTCATAGAAAAAGCTAAGATGAATGGAAATTGTTTTCTGTACAATAAAAATGGTAGCGAAAAAGAATTGTTTGTATTTAGTGTTATTCTTGGAATAAAGACTTTTTTTTCATCTGTGATTATTTCAGCTCTAATGTTGTATTTAAATAATTTTGTAATTCGTAATCTAGTACCATTGCAAGTAAGTAAGTTGTGTGAAAGTAAGACGAAGAGACACGTCTTACAGTTTTTATTGTACACAATATAATTATGTAACGATTAAGCACCTTTCGGATACCGAATAGACGCTGCTATACTCTCAATGAAGTATGATACTAAACTGCACAATATCAAGACGAAAATACGCTTGGACCAAATACATTTTGTTATGGCTTATTTTGGTAGTCTTAAAATTGAGCATCTTTATGATACTCATCATATTTTCTACAGTTGAATATTTTTGTGATCAACGCTAAAAATCTAATTTGACTATTTTCCCAATTAAAAACATTTTTTCTTTAGTTAGCTGACATTTTTTATTATTGTTTAGTTACGTTTATTAGTAAAGTTGATTTTTTAACATTATAACTTTTTAACGATGATTGATTTTTAAGAAAATAGGGACAGATTTGCTAGTTTAATCAGATTCAAAGATTATTGTTTTTTAATATGATAGAAAAAACGTGCATCCTCTTAAAAATGATCACTGGTCTTGAAGGTGCTGACGAAGGAACACCAAAGATACCTTTGAGATCGCCTGGGCCAGATGGACACAACTGGCGAATCCTACGTTTTTCAGTACTGGTGCAATAGTCACTCATGTACGGCAGAGCTAGAAAAAGTTATTATATGATGCAAACAAGGTAGTCTTTTGCTAAGATATTTTTTTTAGTATAAGTAGAAGGTGGATTAAATATAAAAAAAGTCATTGAAATAGCCGTTGGTATCCTAGAGGACATCCAAAATCATTTTGTGTTCAAAAAGAATTCACATCAATCAGTTGCAAGTTAATACATATTAAAGAATGTGATAAGAATGCATTATAAGTTTTTTTAATTCAGAAAGAATTCATGAAGAATTCATTATGTGTTCGTAAACTAATTAGGTTATGTCTACTAAAAAGAATTCCCAAGTATTTTAAACGAATCCTTTGACTTTTCGAGCGTTGCCAAATTGCAGCAAGCAAATCATCATCAATGTATTGAATTTGTTAACTATTAGTATAAAGTATTAAATTAATTTAGAACAATCATTTAAGCTATTGCTTCTGAAGTTAGCAGCCAAAACTTCAGTCACAGAAGAACTTTTGTTTGGTTCTAACTAACATTTAAAATGTTCTAGATATTCAATTTAACGAAATCAAGATTCTCTCCGTTGCTTTTTTTGTAACAACTCATCTTTTCCTTTTTGATAAGGTTTTAGGGTTTGACTGTGTATGGTAACTTAGAAAAAAATTTTCTAAATCAAATACTTATCACTGAGCTTTCAAGGGCATATTTATACCATCTAAATAATAACATATAATCTAATATTAGATAAATTACTTAAAATTCGATTAAAATATTATACAGTAATGCATGAGTATATAAGTTGTTACGGAGCCGCCGATATGGGTTCGCGGAAGTTTTGGTAAAAAGGAGAGAGCACACGATGGGGCAGATATAGAGGAGAGAGTTAGGGAGACCAGGGGCTTTATTTTGAGAAACAGATACTTCAGTCTTGTAACTGTCACAGCGCAACGGTAAGGTAGAATTGTAATGCAACGAGTGTAGGCATGTCATCGAAAATAAAGCTGTGGTTTGGTCTCAGACCTTTTTACGCTAAACTTATACATGCATGTTTAAGTAAGTATAACACGTTACATTGATACACATTTTTTGCAATACCTATAAAAATATGTACCTTGATCAATCCAATTGTAATTATTATGACGCCCAGGATTGACGGTTTAATGTACTTTACATGCAAAAAAATAAATTTCTAATACATTGAGTCAAAGAGGAAAAAGCAAGGTAAGTGATTAGTAAGGAAAAAAGGATTACACAGATGATTACAATTACGTATTAGTTTTATTAAATATTAGAAAACAACCGTTAAACTTTTTCTCACGATATTTTGATAAAATAATGTTCAAGTACTTAAATGTCAAAGAATTTGTTTTTGACACTTTTTGGTATATTACGTGTTTATACAATGTAAGCTTAAAATTAAATTTGCAAAAAATAAGTTATTCCTGTTGACGAATGATTAGAAAATTAAAAGTATTACTTGAATATAAAAGTACGATAAGTTGCAAGCTTCTAGTTTACATTACTCGTAGAGTACGTCAGTCTATATTCGTACACTACATAGCGTGCTTTTAAAACTTTTAATTAATTATTATTGTTATTATTATNTACACACATCATAACAGAGCCTACAAATTCATGTGTGCTCTTTATAATGTAAAGCGAATGAAAAAATTTTATTTTAATATGAAATGGTTTAATGATAACGATAATAAAGACCTGTAAGAATGCATAGTATTGTATTGTATTTGTTCACGCCAATCGTGAACTTTTAATTCTCTCTTCATTTTCTAATTTTCTTTATCACAATACGTTAAATTCAATAGTTATATTTTCTGGAATTGTAATAGCTTTATCTTTGCTTTATCATCTAAAAGTAACACTCATCAATTTTATAACTTTCACTTTACATTTATACATACTTTAAATTCAGAACTTATATTTTCTTATCTTATCTCTTTTTCTACTCTGACTCATAAACGACTACAGTGTATATTTGTATAGTTAGTTATAGTTATTCTCTCCGCTATTATTGTAATAAACCGTATACGTCTCAACAAGCAAAGAGCCAACATTAATTGCGTTCTGAGCTCCGCTAACCGCTATTGTAAATACATACGCTATTAAATAAAAGCTATTTAAACTACTACCACTCAACAGTTTATTGATCCTCTGTAATTCCCGAACAATCAATATTAAGATCCCCGCGTTCGTCAAGCATTTTTTGCTTGAACGTAACAAAAACATTGAAAAATCTGTATAAACAGTTACAATTGCAGCTCATTTGCTCAACTTTGGCAAAGATTGAAGAAAATAGCTATTGTGTTTGTGTGCCAGTCAGTGCCGTGAACTTTTGATTTTGTGTAACGTTCTAGCACGGCGGGCGGCATGGCTATAAAAAATGCTTTGGCAAACCTTACTAAGTTGGGCACAGCAAATTATTCTAACGCCGTTATCACAGTTCGTATGAATAGCTTGGATGCGAATTGGAAGGAATACAAAAACAATCATCTTACTCTTCTTAGCCTACAAGAAAATCTAAGCGTGCAGGATTATATCAAAAACGATGTCTACGCAAAAACCGAAGAATTTTATCTGACTGCCCTTGCCGCTATGCTGTCGCTTCTCGAGACTTATCCTGCGCCGATACTTCCGACTGCCGCATCGTCTTCTCAAGCTCCGTCAGCACCTACGTCATCTTCGCGCAAACTGCCCGAGATCAAGTTGCCGACCTTCACGGGTGACTACAAGTTGTGGCCAGAGTTTCGTGACTTGTTTATTTCTGGCGTTTCTTCCAGCTCGTTATTAAACAACGTTGAAAAGTTGTTTTATTTAAAATCGAGTCTGGCCAGAGATGCAGCTGAGCTCGTCCGCGGCATCTCTCTTGAGAGTGACAATTTTCAACGGACTTGGGACGCGCTGAAGGATGCAGTTGAGGTGCTACGCGTGCTAGTTGATGCACTATTAAAAGGCTTCTTCTTGATGAAGTGTGTCAGTGGTGAGGATGCGGTAGACCTCCGTCGGATCCTTTCAACCGCCAAAAATCTTGTCGAAGGCCTTACAAATCTTAAACGGCCAACAATTTCAGACGACGTCTTAGTTTATATCCTTGCAAATAGACTGGACGCCGTAACACGTCGCGATTGGGAAAAATCGCTCAGAACTTCGAGAGAGCCGGCTGCATTCAGTCAGCTGACTGAGTTTCTCGAGGGACGCATCCTGACGCTGTCAAGCGTAGCCTCGAGCAACGGGAAAGGGCAGCGGTCAATAGGCATGCATGCGCACCAGGCATCATACAGATTGAAGGTGCCGGTATGTTCTCTCTGCTCCTTGCGTCATCAGCTGTGGACTTACGAAGCCTTCAAAGCCAGGCATCTAATGCAAAGGAGAAAATTCGTGCTTGAGAAGCAGTTATGTGAGAACTGCTTGGGCTCTCACGAAGTTTCAACCTGTCGCTCCGGGAGGACTTGTTTTGTTTGTGGAGCTAAGCACCACACGTCTATACACGTTGACGCCTCAACAAATACCCATGTAGCTGTAGTCTCTGCGAATTCTTCTGTGTCGATTCGATGCGACGAGCCTTTTAACGTTTTGGTAAGCGAAACATCTTTTGCGCCAACAATGCTACCCACAGCATGGGTCAGTCTGGTGGGGGCGGATGGCCAGGAACATTGTGTTCAAGCGTTGATCGGTCAAGGATCACAGTGCTCGTTCCTGTCGCAACGTTTGGCCAACTCACTGCAGCTTCCACGCAGCCCTGATTGTGTATCTATCGATGGAGTGGGTGGTGTTCATCCTACAGCTGTCCTTGGCCGAAGTAGGATCACCGTCAAGTCTCGATGTGCTCCCTACTCTTTTGATGTGGATGTGATTCTGCTCAAGGCGGTCACGTCATATCGACCTCGAGTGCATCGCCCTACCGATGGATGGCCTCATCTACGCGACCTGCAGCTTGCCGACCATTTGGATTCACCATCTAGTGAACCAATTAAACTGCTACTAGGCGCTGCAGTGTACGCCCAAATAATACGACCAGGTCTTCGTCAACCTCAGCGTCCCGATGCACCCATCGCTCAGCAGACTGCATTGGGTTGTGTTAAATAACGTTTAATGTCATTTAAGTTTGTTTTCAGCTTCAAATCAAAAACTTAAAACTGTGGACTACAGTCTCACGCTCCTTCACAGGCTGCGGGACAGCAGATAGTCCAACTATTTGTTTGTTTAAAAAAAATTAAAAGGAAGGAAGAAGTAAAGTGTTGAATATAATATCCAGATTAACTCACCTTTTTTTCCGCTAATTATTGATTCTGATGGCCTGCACTTCCTCTTTCCGTCGATTTATAATTATTTATTTTTTTATTTATTTATTTGTTATTTATTATTTTATAATAATTTAAATTCCTTTTCCAATTAGTTTTNGTAATGACATTGTTTACTAGCTTAGCTCCATTTTCGTTCTTATAATTATCAGTACTACTACTACTATCACTAAGACTTACATACACTTTTCCGTGCTGTTGTTTGTATCGATTGATGGATTGAAAAGAGTATAAGTCCGAAAGTAACATGAAATCAGGTGCAATAGTTCAATTCATTGATTTATTTTCATTGCAGTATATTGGTTTGTTGTTTTCATTTCAGTTATCCGGGGTTTCTTCTGTTATTTGTTGCAAGTCCGGCGCTTTAGATCGTCTGTTTTTTACAGTAGCAAAAGTACTCGTTTGCGTCGGTGTGCTAGAACTTAAGGGTATATTTTCCTGAATACGCGGGGTAATTGATAATTTTTCACTTGTCCTATATTTTCTTAATATTTCTTCTTCATCGGATAGGGGTTCAAGACCTGTTGTACGTCTTAATATATCCGCAATTCTTTCATCTAATACAGAATCATCAAAATTATCAAGATCGTAGGTGTCCATTTCAGTTTATATGTCTTGAATTTCGGGGTCCGGTTTATCTCCATCAGAAAATCTAGTCACTGATGAAAAATCGGCCTGTTCGGGCTCGTCATCGTTGTTAGACTTGTCCAAATATTCTTGAAGGCTTTGGTTAAATCTCTTTGTTAACTCTTCTATTTCTTGATAAGTAACTTCATCAGTATTATTTGTCGTAGTTTTAGGTTGGTCTTCAAAAACGTCATCATTTGAACTTTCGCTAAGTGAAATTGGTGTAACGGAAATTTCAGTATTTGTCATGTCTGAGTCTGAATCAGTATCCGTATTTGAGTCTATTTCTGTTTCAGTCAGTTCTTGCCGTAATCCACTTCGTCTAGGGTCATATACTGGTATTTGAGTATCTTCTCTTGACGATTCTTCAGTATCGCTTGGGTCATTTTCGGAGAACATACTTGTTCTTGACGATGCACCAAGGTTAATTATATCTCTAACTGGTAATTGTGTCATTTCCTCATTTTTGGAACTATTATGTTTTATTTCTGTAGTTTCTAAATTTGTATCGCTAGCGTGTGATGTTGAGGCTACCGATTCTGAAAAATTCACTTTTAATGAGCTAGAATCTTTTGATGTATTTTTAGTGACATTTCTTAATATATTCGGTTGAGATGTAGATGATTTCTGTGGCTGTGGAAATGTTTTTGTTCGGGTTCTTTGAGCAATCACACTATGATCTAATTTCGGCCGTTCTTTGTTTGTTTTTGAACCAAGGGGTCGTCCAGGGCCCTTGATCAACTTAGGTACATCTGGTTTTGATTTAGTCATGCTTCTCGGTTTTGTTACTCCTATTATTTTTTTCGAGGTTGTTGGCAATGCTTTAGGTTTGATCGTCGTTAATTTGGGTGCTCTTACTATTCCTTTCCTCTGACTTTGTAATTCTGTTTTCTTCTTTTCCTCTATTTTCTTTCGACCCATCATCATAACTCTTAGTAAAGGTAATCCATTGTTTATATTATTTTCTGCATATAGAAATGGTCCTACTGGGTTTCTAGATAAGGCATCAGCGTTGGTATTAAGTCTTCCTGGTTTTTATTTAAAAGTGTATTCATAGTCAGTGTAATTAAACATCCAGCGCATCAAACGCTGACCTGGGTCTTTTCTTGTATGCATCCAATTCAATGGCTCATGATTGGCTACGAAAACGAATTTATTTCCTAATAAATACGAACGAAAGTGATGCATTGCATATAGTGCGGCTAGACATTCCTTTTCAGTCGTGGAATAATTTATTTCGGCTTTATTTAAAGTTCTTGAAAGGTAAGCAACAGGATGGTCAAACCCATCTTTTTCCTGACTCAATACTGCTCCAATTGCGTAGTCAAATGCATCTGTTGTTAACTTGAATGATTTACTAAAGTCGGGGAGTTGTAAAATAGGCTCTTGGCATAGGTGATCCTTTAGTATTTGAAAACTCTTTTCCTGAACTTCAGTCGATTACAATTTTTTTTCCTTTTTTAATAAATCTTATAATGGTTTAGCTATTTTTGAAAAATCTTTAATAAAGCGTCTATAGTATCCTGCTAGTCCTAAAAATTGTCGAATATTTTTTATAGTTTTTGGTTGGGAAAATTCTCTAACGGCTTGTATCTTTTTAGGGTCTGTTTCTATCCCTCGTTGACTCACTATATGCCCAAGAAATATTACTTCTTTTCGCAAAAATTCTACTTTATCTTGTTGGAGTAGCATGTTCGCTGATCTTAACCGATCGAAAAGTAACCTAACTTTACGCTCGTGATCTACTAGATCTTTTGCGTAAATAATAATATCATCTAAAAACACTAGCATTTCAACATTTAATAAGCCTCTCAACATGAGATCCATTAGTCGTTGGAACGTGACAGGTGCGTTTTTCAGGCCTTCAGGCATTCGTCTATATTGGTAATGTCCATGGAGTGTCGTAAATGCTGTTTTATACTTATCATGTTCATCCATGGGAATTTGTTGGAATCCACTTGCCAAATCTAAAACTGAAAAATATACGGCTCGTCCCAACTGGTTCACAATATCTGCGATATTAGGCAATGGATATGCATCACCAATGGTCTTTTCATTAAGTTCTCGGAAATCAATTACTATCCTCCATCTTGGGTTTCCCTGGCTATCAGGTTTTTAGGGACAATCCAAAGAGGTGAATTATACGGTGATAATGAAGGTTCAATTATTCCATCGTTAGTTTTCTTTGCTACGTGTTCCTCTAAAACTTTTCTATGTACTGGTGGGTGACGATATTGTTTAGTGTTGATAGGGATGTTATTTTCCGTCGGGATTTCGTATGCGACGAGGTTAGTACACGGTAAAATGTCTCCTGGTAACAAGAAGATTTTTGAGAATTCAGAAATCAATTGATATATTTGGTCTCGTTCTTCCAAGTTTAAATGACCGGTGCGCACAAGTCCTTTTAGGTCGTTTACCCTATCTCGTTTATTTTTAACAATTGGTCTTTCATGTTCGCTGCTAGTATCGGGATCAAATTCAGGTGCAATGTATTCGAAAGGTAGGATTTCTCTTGTGTCTATTTCAATCGTAACATCATCCTTATTAGTATTTATTGCCATAATATTACATTGACCGTTATTATTTTTTACTATTCCTTCTCCTAAATATATGTTATCACACCCTATACATCTATTCGCGGTAAGTATCCTTCAGTTAAATTAGTATTAATTAAATTAATTCTTACTATTTGACGTGTTCGAGCCTTAATCGTATATTAAGTTGCTTTACTGGTGTTTTTTTTGTTCCTCATTAGGGCAATGTTCTACACTAGGAGTATTTTTATTCTGTTCAATGGCATGGGGTTGGTCGACTAATTCATTATTTTCACTGTATATCCCACTTTTATCAGTTTTATTATCAGTGTCCTTCATAAGATTTTTACCTCTTTCTGATAAGAACAATTTATCAAACTCATCTCGAAAATAAAAATCAGCTTTTATGTCTCCAAATTTTTCGTACTTAAGTATATTTGACCTTTCGGGTGGGCCTACAATGTATTCGTCATGAAATTTCTGTTGGTTAATTTTATCCTTAAGGCATTCCGTCTCTTTGTTAGTATCAAGGGTGGTAGCTAAAATTTGATTTTCCTGTGCTTGTTTTTTGAGTTTTATGGTTTTTTGTTCTTTTTCATCTCTTTCCAATTGCTATATTTCCTCAAGAGTTTTTAAAAAAGGGATGGGGTTCATTACGTCATCATCTAGTACTATAGCATCGTGATAATATGATAATGTGGCTCATCGTTCCTTACAAAAGTTTCGACCCAATAAACCACCATCTTTGATCGGAAAATCATTAGGGATCACATGAAAAATCGTAGGTTTTCCTTGTATGGTCATATACGTTGTTCGTTTAGTTAAAACTGGGTGAGGTGTGATTCCAGTAAGGTTAATAATTTCACTAGTCTCTACTCGTGAATATGGGTGCAACTGATCTAATTTAATCAGATTTGTGGCGGCGTCATTATCGAGCATGAGTGTTATACAGTGATTTTTCCCTTCTGGGATTGATAACCTTATGCTTGTAGGCTCGTCGTCTACGCCAAGTCCCTGGCAGGTACCAATATGGACGGTTTCAATTCTGTTGCTATTTTCATTACCTGCGCTAAGACATTCGGTGTAGGGGTTGAATTCTGTCTTTGGGGGCTCACCTCCGAACGAAGAATGGGGTGATCCGCCTGAGAGTTTAAATGATGCGGCAAACGGTCGCCTCCTGGTTGGTATTGATTTTGAAAGTTCTAATTCTAATAGTTAGGATTAAAACTTTGTTGATTATAACTATTATAATTATTATTTCGGGAATACCTATTGTAATTCAGACCTCTGCCTCGGTATCCTTGATTAATTATTACCAGGATTAAAATTAGCATTTCTTTGAGTGTAATAATCATTAGGATTTTCGTTATTATATAGCCCCAAATTATTCTGATAATAATTAGAGTTTCTCGATTGATTTTGAAAATTCCAATTTCTTCCCTGATTCTGATAATTTTCACAGTAATTCTGTCCATTATTTTGTTGTTGATATTGTCTATTATAATTTTGATAATCATTATACTGCCTATCAGCGTGATTATTCTCATTGTCGATCTGTTGTTCATTAACTTGTGCCACTTGATGTGATGAGAATGGCTGATCGGGATACCTATTCTGCTGTTGATATGAGTTGTTTAAATTATTTCTAAAGTCACTACGAGGTAGTCCTTGATATCGCGTATCCGGAATTATACCCGCTCTCATTCGGCTCTCCAATCTCAACGCGTAATCGAAGGCGTCGGCTTAAGAAGCAGGTTCTTCCGCATCTACCTGCTGGCTTATCATAGGTGCTAGTCCTTTTATAAACATGTCTAACGCCATGTCTTTTATAGGGGTCATCATATGTGCGTTGTATGTATTGCCTTTATCTTCCATCAAGGCTTTTTCAGCACCGCTTAGCAGTAGGTTGACATAATCATAATATTCAACAACCGATTGGCCTTGTCGTTGGCGCCCTTTCTGTAGCTGAGTTTGATAGTAAGCAACGGTTTTCCCTGTTGCATATCTTTGTTCTAAATGGGTTATAAATGCTTCAAGGTTTCCGAAATCTTGGCCACTTACGCTTATGCGTGCGTCACCTCGTAGATTTTGCAACATTGCTCTTCTATATGAATCTTTTTGATCATCTCTGACCCAGCTTTCTCCATTTCAAACATCTTGTATATGATCCTTTAGTGGAATATTTTTCCCATTGAATATAGGGATGGATTTAATCGCATGCTGAAATGAGAAGTTGGCATTGAGAGACTCCATCAGCGCTTCGGCTACTGTGATATCGGCATCATCGTTT
>NW_019379513.1:116058-145301 GCF_000648655.2 Copidosoma floridanum | reverse complement strand
CTAAAACGCCGCGCAAAGAAATGCACCTTGCACGAAGTTTTAGTTAAACTTCTTTGTCTTACTTGCTATGGGGCCGGTACTTGCTGACTTCATGTGTTTAGGCTTCATGGCTCGCTTCGGTTGTCACTTGACACTTCCAAGAGCCACGAAGTTCACAGTCAGCTTTGTTAGGCGACGACTCTCGTTGAGTATGACTCTGTAAAGAGTCTTAAAATTTTATCATTGGGAATGAAATATAACAGGATAAAATAGAATAAAAATAATAATTTATTAATTTACGCAAGTCGTCACCTAACAGGTTGGATTTTATCCAGGCCGATGAGGCCATCTAAGCTGCCATCAACTCTATCATCGAATTTCGCCAGAACATCGACGCATCATAATTTTATTTTTTCATAATAAAATGGCGGGCGGTATGTTCACGCCAATCGTGAACTTTTAATTCTCTCTTTATTTTCTAATTTTCTTTAGCACAATACGTTAAATGCAATAGTTATATTTCCCGACATTGTTATAGCTTTATCTTTGCTTTATCATCTAAAAGTAACACTCATCAATTTTATAACTTTCACTTTACATTTATACATACTTTAATTTCAGAACTTATATTTTCTTATCTTATCTCTTTTTCTACTCTGACTCATAAACGACTACAGTGTATATTTGTATAGTTAGTTTTAGTTATTCTCTCCGCTCTTATTGTAATAAACCGTATACGCCTCAACAAGCAAAGAGCCAACATCAATTGCGCTCTGAGCTCCGCTAACCGCTATTGTAAATACATACGCTATTAAATAAACGCTATTTAAACTACTACCACTCAACAGTTTATTGACCCTCAGTAACTCCGAACAATCGATATTAAGATCCCCGCGTTCGTCAAGCATTTTTTGCTTGAACGTAACAAAAACATTGAAAAATCTGTATAAACAGTCACAATTGCAGCTCATTCGCTCAACTTTGGCAAAGATTGAAGAAAATACCTCCTTTAAAATTTAGGAATAAACAATTTTTTAATTGTCGGAAAACCATTAGCAAATTGTTATCGATTTTCTCATTTTGTGATTAATTGAAGCTTGAAATTGTTTTTGTTGATCAATACTTTTTTTGTCCAATTGAAACCGTTTCGCAAATAAAAGTCATTTGAACAAAATAAAACATACTCTTGTGGCTAACAGCACAGCTACTTTAAACTCATTCTTTTAAATATTGTGGTAGTGATTCTGACAGCTTATCAGAAAATGCTTTTTTCAGTTAAAATAATTATCAATTATAGCAGCCCGTTCAAAAATACCCAGTGTATATTCATCGTCTTCTTCAACAGGTTCTGGAAACTGCTCATCAGCTGCTTCTCGTGGTGAAACTGGCATAGGCATGCTGCGTGATAATTGTTTTATTTATTTTTTTTTTTAATTTAATTTATAGTTAGTAAGCATTAGGAGTGGTACTCGCATACCCATGATGACGCAAGAAATTGTAGAGAACTCTGCACGCCTTAACAATTTTTGTTGCAAACAACGGCTCATAATGCAGACTTCTATCTTTGTTATTGCATCGAAAGATTTTCTTGAGAATTTCAAATAAATGTTCAACAAGACAACGACACCCTCCAAGCTGGTCCGAAAATCGCCTTTGCACTGTACCTAGCTGAGCATCAAGTACAGGGGTCAATAATACAGGTACAAACGTGTATCCACTGTCTCCTACAAATCAAAATGGTGACCATTTAAATGGATGCAATTTCATCTACATACTGATTCAACTTACCAATCAAATAACACCTTCCTTCTTTCGCCATAACTTATTCATTAGATCGTTAGCTGTACATATATTTTTTCAGATCACTGTGGTCCCATACAAATTGATTGTGAGTAGATCCGTTGACAATTCTCATGTTGAGGATATTATAATCGACGTCGCTGACCTACAGAATATTTATCAGTGCGACGAACACTTACAGAGAATAAAACTTAATCAAATAGTAGGGTTACTCTTATGTAGTTTAATAATCTATCACCGGTACTTATCTACCAAAGAACTTATTCAACTGTTATACAAAATTAAAAAACAGTTGGTTCATGCATCGCTGGTACTTGTTCTCTACAAGTATAATGAATAATGTTTTGCTATTTCTTGCAATGAATTGCAATGTGCAAAATACTTCAAAAAAGACAATCACAGATATTACATGATTACCTAGTGCATTTGGAATTATCATATTTTGTATACAATTTTTATAGTCCTTCGTCTTCTTTTCAAAATTGTTGTTATATTTATTGTAATGATCGAAAATTGTTACGCGGTGCCCAGGCGGAAATGACGCAAGGAACAGGACATGCCCTCATGTCTTGCCTTATGTGATTTCAGCCGGGCTTATCAGGCCTGGAAACCCTCGACAGCACTCCTCGTACTTTATACAGGTCGAACGACCTGTAGATCTTACCCAATTTTCCTGTAGTCAAGCCCGAGCGTCGGGTGCCCCGCTGGTTTATAACTCAAGGCCACGTATGTCCCTGATACGTGGAGTAGCTAGATGTTAAATGACAGGTATAGGACGGGGCCGTGAGATTGTTCAAGTTGACGACACACACATTTACATGCATTAATAAAGAAAGATTCTCAACGTCTGGTATAAAATAAAAGTGTATTGAATCTAAAATATTAAGTGAACAATGAGAAGTCGTGTGTGTGTGTGAGTATGTGTCTGAAATTAACTATATAATACGTTATCATAATCCTCGGTGAGGAGACCGCTGTCCCCCCGTATGTTTATAATTGTAATCGACGTACAACTTCCACGTCCTACGCAGCAGGCAGACCTCACGAGCTAATAGTAACGTACGCGCGCCAAAACACTTGGCGGGACTTACTTGCTTTTCGCTTCGGTTTCTGGCGTGGCGGGCCGATAGGTTCTTCGGTACGGCGAGAGAAATTGGTGAGCGTCCTCACCAGCCAAGCTCCTTGAACTCGACTTGGTAATCCCACCTAAGGTGACCTGGTACTCGGGTGACGTCAACCTTGAAGCGCACTCTCTCTCGTTCAACTCACCGGCTCGTACAGCTAACCTTGCTTGTTTTTGCATATACACCGAGTTCAGCTCCGCCTCGCAACGGGTCCCAAGCTAGTCTAACTCCTTTCTCTCTTCTTTATCGCTCCGCTCCCCTTCTCCCGTCTCCCTCCCCGCGAACTCCTCGCGGCTGCGCCGTGACACCCCTCTCCTAGACGTTTTATACTCGGTGAACAACTCTACGACCTAGGTTTCGCGGGCTCTACGTTCGCCTGGCTAGACAAGGGAAGGGATGGGTAAGAAGGTTTACGCCCTTTGATTAGATACGGTGTTCCTTTATTAGGAGATACAAATACATATATATATACCTAGTTAATCAAAACGAAGAGCCTCCAAGTTAGGACTAAGCGAGCAATAACACATAATAGAAAAAATAAGACAAGGAATATGAGAATGAAAAAAAAACTAACTTAAGTTGAGATTCCGTGAAAGGGAGACGAAAAAAGAAAAAAATTGAAGGCCCTTAAGAAAAAGAAATGTATTTATTGGGTTGGAAGGTCGAGTCTATGGATGTCGTTTCTAACCTCCTTTCACCCTCTTCCAAAAGTGGTGTTCCTGACGGCGAGGACATCTCCTGACGTCCTTTATCCCGTCCAAGCCACACCACTAATAACAATGGGGACGAGTCCCCCTGGAATGTGGATCCAATCTGGCCCGACGAAGGGCTTCGCGGGCCTCCTCCCATTGCTGTTCAGCTGCAACCCTCAACTCTTCGGCCTGACGTTGGGACCAATTCCTGAGCCTACTGAATTTCCTCCAGCCGACGTTCTTCGGCTTTTCGAGCTGCTCGGGCTTGGGTTAGAACAGCGGAGTACGCCTCCAATCCACGTCGAACTTCGCCCATACGATGTTTGGTGCGGGGGGTCCGTTCGCTCGACCCGTGGTCGTAGATATACTGATCCACCCGTTGTAACAGTGTTCGAGCCCGTCGGTGGCCTTGGAGGATAATTTGCCGGGTGTCTTCTACCTCCCGCAGAATGTTCTCCCACTCGGACTCGGGGAAAGAAGGTTCGTCCCAGGTGGCCACTGGAGGTGGTTCCTCTACTACCCGTGGCTCCTCGTAGAGTATCGGTATGGAACCCGGGGGTGGAACCCCCGGGCCAGCAGTTTCGTCCCTCGGGTCTCGGGCGATGCCGGGGAGACCCGGTTGGTCGCTACTCGTGACTTGCTACAGGATAGCAGTTGGCGCTGGCTCTGGCTCTGGTACCCGTTTCTCTTGGTACTTAGAGAAGGCGTCCAAAAACTGGAGTACGAGCTGCCTAGCGGGTCGCTCAAATCCCATATGCAGCAAGCTGAGTATCTCCTCCACTTGCTCTCGGAAGGTCGACATGACGATCTAGGATAAGAAGAAAAGGAATAGGGATTAATTTTGGGTGCCCACCAGGCGAACGCTTACATACTAGGTAACTCGCTTTCATGGTCTTCCGGGACCTCACGGCTTGCATCGGTCGCGTAGTTAGGTCTGTAGCACGTACAGGATCGCCTGTCATCTGATCAGCTTCATCCCTCTGCGTAGAGGATAAATCAGCTTTCTTCTCGACCAAAATCGCCGGTTGTTCCTCCTCAGATCTTTAATAATAGGGTTTGAGCTGGGTTATCGACACTGGTCCCCATTTCGATCCTCCTTCGTCCTCGAGCTCATAAGTATTAGAACCTACCGCTCGGGCAATCGTATACGGGCCTTGGAACCGCGGTGCGAGCTCGGCCGAGATACCCTGTGTCGCAGACGATAGGGGGTGCGCTCGTTGCCACACTCGGTCGCCAACACCTTACTTTCCCTCCCGACGCTTGGAATTATAGTAGTAGGCTGACCGTTTTTGTGCCCGTCTCATATTGCCCGAGGCTTTCTGGTGAACTTGGGGTAGGCGGAGTATACGACGGTGCCATTCTTCGATAGCCTCCATTTCAAGCTGTTATTGAGCATGGCGGTCGACCTGTAGCTTTAACGTATTTGGCGTGGAAAACTCTTGCCCATAATTCAGTAAGGCGGGGGTTTATCCAGTAGAATCGTGTTTTTCGGTATTGTACGTGAAGGTATGTTCCGCCAACTTTTCATCCCAACTTTTATGGTCTGACTCTACGTACGCCCTGATCATTGATTTAATGGTACGATTTAGACGCTCGACCGGATTGGCTTGGGGGTGATACGTCGGGGTGTAGATATGATTTATACCCATACCCTCAAGAAACCTGTCCAGCTGCTGGTTTCGAAATTCCGTACCATTATCCGTTAATATGGTCGACGGAGTGCGATGGCGGTAAATGACGTTTTCACGAATCGCACCTACTATCGATTTGAGGTTGGCCCGACGTAGCGGTATGACTCCTGCCCACCTCATGAATAGATCTTCTATTACGAGGATGTATTCAAATCCACGTCTGCTTTTGGGCAGCGGCCCCATGATATCGACCGCCACTGTTTGCCACGGGGCTGAGACTGTCCTCATTCCCATTAACCCGGACGGGGGTTTCTGTTCCATCTTAGTTTTCTGATAGATCGGGCATTGACGGACGTATTGCGCCACCTCCTGGTAGTATCTGGGCCAGAAGTACAGTCGCGAGATTCGCGCGAAAGTCTTCTCTCGACCCAGATGACTTGCCTTGGTGTCATCGTAACACTCGCGAAGGACTTGCTTCCGATGTCCCTGGAAAACGACCAGTTTCCACGCTTCCTGATCGCCTAAGGTATCATTTACCGTGAGGTCAGGACGATACGTATAGAGATAACCTCCAGTGATCTTCCAACGCGGGTAGTCATTAGGGGATTCCTTCACCTAACGGCACTGTTACTGATACCATACTGGCGACCTCCCTCCGATCCCCACTGCTTGGCCGCGACGGCTACCGGTTCTTCAGTCTTGAACATTCAAGAGAGGGCGTCCGGAACATAGTTTAGTGCCCCTTTCCGATGTTCCACCTTGAAATCGTGACTGTAGATCCATGGCCCATCGAGATAGCCTGCCTGTTGGGTTATTCATATTACATAGCCAGCGAAGGCTAGTATGGTTGGTGATCACCTTGAAACGTGACCCCTCGATATATGGGCAAAACTTCTGGGTTGCCTATAGGACGGCCAGACATTCGCGTTCCATGATGCTATAGTTACGTTCCGCGGGTATCATGGAGCGACTGGCAAACTCCAGTACTTTCTCTTCACCATCCACAATCTGCAGGAGTACGGCACCCAGCCCGGTGTCGCTCGCATCGGTTTGAATCACGAATGGGATATCAGGTTCGGGGTGCTGGAGTACTACCAACGTTGTCAACAGGGCCTTGATCCGATCCAAGGCGGTCTATTGCTCCTCTAACCACTCAAACGGTTGATCTTTCCTTAGTAACCTAACCACTGGCTCCACAATGGTGGCGTCATTTGGTAGGAACTTCCTAGCCATTCCTAGAAATTGCCGGAGTTGCTTAATGTTCCTCGGAGCGGAATAATCCAGAATTGGTTTGATCTTCTGGGGATCGGGGTGGAGACCTTCTCTATTTACTATGATTTCTAAATATCTCACCTCTGTCCGACCAAACTCACTTTTCCAGCAGTTGAGCATGAGCCCCGCATCTCGTATCCTGTGGAGTACATGTTCTAACCATTCTAGGTGTTCCCTAAAGGTTTCGGTAGCGATAATAATATCATTGAGGTACGCATAAGCATACGGTTCAAGCTCCGGACCAATCACCCGGTCTATGAGTCGTTGAAAAGTGGCTGGTGCGTTACTCAGCCCGAATGGTAGCCGACGGAATTGGAAGAGCCCCTTCCCGGGTACTGTGAAGGCCGTAATAGGCTTAGCTTTATCTGTCAGTGGAATTTGATGGTAGGCACTACTCAGATCCAGAGTGGAGATATACCTGGCCCTTCTCATCTTGCGTAGTATCGTGTCCATGAAGGAAAGGGGGTAAGCATCAGGTACGGTGACGGCGTTCACCTTCCGGTAATCTACGCAGAATCGGAAACTTCAATCCTTTTTCCGGATCATTACCACTGGACTAGCCCATCCACTGGATGAAGGTTCCACAACCTCGAACTTCAACATTTCGTCGACCTGGGCATGTATTTCTCCTTGAATCTTTTCCGACACAGAATAATATCGCTGTTTGATGGGTTTAGCTGTTGTGACCTCTATGTCGTGTTCTATCCATGACGAGCAACCAAGGGGGGCATCATTTGCCACATATCGATCCACCAAGTCCTGCAACTGTTTCTTTTGGGAAGGTGTAACCTCAAACAGGCCGATGGCAGAAAGTTGTATTCCCTCGTCTACCCTAAGTACCGCTACTCCCAATGGTACTTTTTCCCCGCTCTTTCGGAGGATCAGTGTCCGATCCACAGGGTCACGTACCATTTGGCAAGCGTTAATGAAGTTGGTTCTTATATAACAGTCGGCATCTAAATCAGGCAGGATGGCTACCTCTAATTCCTTACGTGTGGATCCCAATGTGAAGGGTAGCGTGACAAATCCCAGGATATTGGAGGAACGCCCATCAGCCATGGTAGCGTTACCGGTTGATGGACGTAGACGTTGACCACAGGCGCTGGCGATCTGTAGTCCTATAGATCGCGTTACCGTGTGTGTAGAACCCAGGTCGTACAACGTTCGGAGTTTAAATCCTTGAACTTCGAGTTGTACCCACCACCGGCACCATCCTCCCTCTTATCATTCACCGGAGATTTATTCCTCGGTAGCATAGGGTCCTCTGAGGGTTCAGTTAGGGAAGGGGGCGCAACACCCTCATTTTCGCCCGCCTTGCTTCGTTTCCCTTCTTGAGAGGACATCTGTTGACCAGATGACCAACCTCATCGCAGGCGTAGCATCATCCGTGGAAAGGTTGTGGGGATATCCCTCTGTTTTCGAATTTTTCGGACTTGTTCCTTTTGGGTGATCCGGATCAAGAAGAGTCCGATGATAAAGAGGATTGGCGTCTTCTCCCCTTTTTCGATGCATGGAGTGGACCGTTGTTACTCCCATGTGGGCAGGCATTCTGCCTGCGTGTTAAAGTTTTGTTGGGTGGTGTTCACTTAAGAGTGAATCTTGTGAGAGAAGGCTGTCGGGATCAGTGTAGTTAACTCGTTCTGTAATTTCGGCGCGAGAAGATGGGAGCCTGCCGTAGTGGGAGCACACACACTTTGTCGTTGACTCGGGTAATTAGTACAATACCAGCAGGTGTGGGTGCTTCCTCTTCCTCTCCGGCCTCGAGCGCCGAGTATCTTTGCTGGCGAGCTCACGTGTTCGGCTGAGCTCCTTCTACTAGCACGCAGACCTTTCAAGTAGCAAGTCGCTCCCGCGTAATCGAGCTTGATATTTAAAGTCGCTGCAGCACTTCTATGGCTAAACTTGCAACCATTGTGACAGGATCAGGGCAGCCTTCTCATCGTCATTAAATTGTCGTCTAAGGTATAGCGCACACTTCTCTGAGTAGAGGTGATTTTGTTAACGAATTAAAAGGTTAACCAGATCAGCCTGATTCTTGGAGGCCAGCTCGTTCGACTAGCTTCATCGGCGTCTCGAACTGAGCCTTTTTAAGGTCTTACTTGCTTACGATTTAGTTCAAGGCCATCTCGAACGACTCGCTACATCGTCGTCTCGAGCTTCGTCCTTAACACGACGTACTAAGATTCGTGCTTCCTCGTAGCGAACTCTTGGTCAAATTACATTTTGTACATTGTTTTGTTAAATACAACTTACCATTACTTAATAGTCGAGTTTGGTTGTTAATCTCTTGTCAATTCCATGTAAAGTAAGAAAGGAGATTTCTCGGAACTGGAGCATTATTATCCAGGAAGAAAAATTTTAAATGTTTATTTAAATTTTCGAGCATAAACAAACATTTCTGCTCATTTCGTGACCTTCGTATCTTCAGGTCACGAAAGCAGAAAAGGTTTAAAAAAAAAAAAAAAGTGGTGAGTTTCACTTGGTTGGGGTTCTCTCCTCGTATATCATATCAATTAGCAATTTGTATACCTCTTTGGTCACGCGTGGTCTCTCCC
This sequence comes from Copidosoma floridanum, assembly GCF_000648655.2. The sequence continues at coordinate 136,248 of NW_019379513.1, read as the reverse complement.
TTTCTCGTTTTATTAATTCTTCCCAAATCTCCATCTCCGTATTGTTCATGAACGCGAGGCTGGCCAGTCGTGATTGGTTGAATTCCGTCTCCGGTTTCACTTTGGGAGTTTCAGTTACCTTTTCGAGAAACTTCTCTTGGGTCTTGATAAGCTGTGCAAGCATGAGCGTCACCTGATCATCTGGCTTCGGATAGCTAATCCCGGCGATCTTGGGCTGTCTTTTAGTTTCCTTATGTGCCTTTGTTGGTTTGATGGCCGTTTCTGGAAAAAGAAAGCTTTCCAGTGGAGGTGGTTCCCGGAATGTGGTTTGTAGGTGCATTACCCGTTTGGCCTACATTGCCTTGTGTAGAAGGTCGTTCAGTTCTCGTATTTCCCCTCGTTTAACCATTACCTGCAATTCTGGGTTTATATTCTGGTAGTATGAGTCCAGCTGTTTCTGTTCTGGCCATGGAGGTTCAATCCTCCTTACAATGGATTTTATTTGCACTAAGTAATCCCGCACTGGTTCACCCCAATATTGAGTCCGTAGCTGAGCGTCCAGTGTTAGCTGGTATTGTAGCTCGTTGCCAGCTCCGAACCATGATCTACCGTCCCTTATGAAGTCTTCATAACAAGACCATCTGTCTTTTTCATTTCTGAACCATGTGGTTGCAACTCCTGTTAGGAATTCCGGTAGTGCTGGAAGGAGTTTTTTCTGTGTGAGGTTTGCTGACACTCTGCACTCTTCTATACGTGTGATAAATGCCTCAAAACTTTCATGATTGGCTCCTGAGAATTTGATTTGCCATCTTCTCACAATTTAGCCGATGTCTCGGGAGTTTCCTTCCCTCAACAGTCTTGCAGGAGTATGGTCTTCTTGATGTTTTGGAGGGACATCATCCTCCCCTCCCCAGACTGGAGCACCGGGAATAGTCGGTAAGTACGGCTGCCATGATAATCTCTGTCGAGATGAATTATCTCTCAGCCATTCTGCGTGTGATGCTTGTTTTGACTTTGTGTGAGTATGTATGTTGTCAATCTTTGGCCTGGTATCTTCGGCCTGCCCTGTTTGTCTACTACGGTTGGCATGAGAACTTCTTATGGTTGTTGTTAGTGTCTGTAGCTGAATTTGTAAATTCGTGACTTGATCTTTTAACCACTTATTCTCTTCTGCAAGTGATTTTGACAGATCATTTATGAGTATACTGTCGTTCTCCTTTATAAACGGGTTTGGTCTATTTATTGGTTCCTCTGATTGCATTTCCCCACGGCAGGTTATTTTGAGCCTTTCTTGGATTGCCTTATTGTTTTTCACAAAACTCAACGGATAAGATATCTTGTTCTCTTGCCTCATCATCGGCATCTCCTACAAGTTGTGTGCAAGATCCCTCGATAAAATCAGCCCTTGCTTTGACTCTTTGAACAATTATTTCATGCGGATGCCATTTCGCTTGAATAAAATTTGTTGGATCATAGCCCCCTAGCATCCACGTAAATAGACGTTCCGCGTTTATTTTCTTGTCGTTAGTACAAGTCAGCTGAAGCATTCTGAATATATTCTTGCATTCTTTCTGCTTAGATAAATTTTTACAAAATTTTTCAACCGAATTTCCTTGTTCTTGCGATAGTGAATCCATTTTGCTCGCAGTGTCTAGTTAAATTTTGTGTACAGCAAAACGTTAGTGTCTGTGCCTGTTTACGCTGGAGACTAGCTTGGGGTAGACGCTGCTGTGAAGGTGAGCCTTGCCTGGGCGCAATGGAACACCTGTTTTATTGCGCTAAAGTGCCACACAAGAGAAAATAAATTTACACTACCACCTTTAGAGTTATTAAAAACAACCATGAATTTTTGTAAATGTAACTCGTCCCTAGAAAAAGAAAAGAAAGCAAAAGAAAACACAGCATTGCCCACTAATTGTATTCGTGTTTTGTAGTACAATTTTTTAATTATACACTTGTATTTGTGTGCCAACACAAACACAGTCCCTACAGTCATAGTGCTTATAGCACTTTCGAGTCGAGAGAGAAAGACGCATATGTATAGACAAACCCCGTATGCTAACATATACCTTTACAGTAAGTCAATAGTAACATGAATTGCTACTTCACATCAAAAACTTGAGGCTGTCGATTATAAGCAGCTTCACTACAATGCATGTAATACGACCAGGAAAAAGAAAAATTTTACAGTGCTGTCCCTCTCGCCCTCGAATACAAATTTTTCGAGCTCTTAAACTCTACCAAGAGCCGAAAGTGTAACACGTAAACAACGCGCGTTTTGTTTACGTGCTCCACCTAGCGGTGCCTACCCACGTGCCTATATACCTATATTACTATACGCGTCGTCTTCACGATCGACCGTGCGATTTATCTAAGCTACCGTGGATTTTACGTCGAGCACCATGTTACAGGGTGCCCGGGGGGAAATGACGCAGGGAACAAGACATGCCCTCATGTCCTGTCTTATGTGATTTCAGCCGGGCTTATCAGGCCCGGAAACCCTCGACAGCACTCCTCGTACTTTATATAGGTCGAACGACCTGTAGATCTTACCTAATTTCCCTGTAGTCAAGCCCAAGCGTTGGGTACTCCACTGGCTTATAACTCATGGCCACGTATGTCTCTGATACGTGGAGTAGCAAGACGTTAAATGACAGGTATAGGACGGGGCCGTGGGACTGTTCAAGTTGACGACACACACATATACATGCATTAATAAAAAAAGATTCTCAACGTCTGGTATAAAATAAAAGTGTATTGAATCTAAAATATTAAGTGAACAATGAGAAGTCGTGTGTGTGTGTGAGTATGTGTCTGAAATTAACTATATAATACGTTATCATAATCCTCGGTGAGGAGACCGCTGTCCCCCCGTATGTTTATAATTGTAATCGACGTACAACTTCCACGTAAAATAAGCACTTAATGAATTCTGTAAGACGTCTGATATAAAGATATAACTTGTTGAATTTATGAATCCATACTAAATTCATAATACATCATAGTTTGGCGGGACTTACTTGCTTTTCGCTTCGGTTTCTGGCGTGGTGGGCCGATAGGTTCTTCGGTACGGCGAGAGAAATTGGTGAGCGTCCTCACCAGCCAAGCTCTTTGAACTCGACTTGGTAATCCCACCTAAGGTGACCTGGTACTCGGGTGACGTCGACCTTGAAGCGCACTCTCTCTCGTTTGACTCACCGGCTTGTACACCTAACCTCGCTTGTTTTCGCGTACACACCGAGTTCAGCTCCACCTCGCAACGGATCCCAAGCTGGTCTAACTCCTTTCTCTCTTCTTTATCGCTTCGCTCCCCTTCTCCCGTCCCCCCCTCGCTCCCTCGAACTCCTCACGGCTGCGCCCTGACAAAATATAAAATAGCATTATTTTTGTGTATATAATTTAAATTCATGCATCAGTGTAAATTTTGTTTACTGCGAACTGGAAAAAGAAAATTTTTTTTTTTAATAAATTTTTTAAAATGGTTCAATAAATCTTGCTACTTATTTCTTTATTAATAATTTAATTTTTTCCAAAGCTTAAGAGTGATTATTTATGTTTCTTAGTTTGTAATATTTGAAATCTGCGCTCCTAAATTTTCATTAAGAATAAAAGTTTTGTGTAACCATAAGAGATTGTTAATAATGTTTATAAGACAAACCAAGATTTTTCTTAGAAGGCTTATGTTTAAAATATTACCTTAATATATATGAATGTTAACGATTTAAAATCGTAAATTGTAATGTCGTTAGAAAACAAAAAATACACGTGTAGTATTAAAAATTACTTTTTTAAGCGTTCTTAAGCTTATTCTTCCTTAAGAACAATGAATGTATGATTAATAAGGTTGCTAAGGAAAAATTTTTTTCTTATGATTGGAAAGAAATGTGAATAATTATCAGCTTATTTACTAAAATATTTGAAACCTATTGATTTAATTAGATATAAACCTTCAAATACGTTAAAAAAAATGTTTTTTAAAGCATAAATATAATGATAACAAAAAGAAAGCCTCTTAGAATTGGCCCCACGTTTTCTGCAATCAAAATCAAACATCCTACCGCTGTGCTATGAGCATTCAAGTACATTATGGGAGTTGGGCCGCTCCCGCGAGGAGGTGAAGGGGAGCACGTGTATGTGCGTAAGACACCGCGATAAAGTCTGCTCTACTAACTTAGCCTAAAAACGTCCATCCTCACGATTACAAAAAATGCATTAGTATTAAACTCGCCAGGACTCGATAATGTATTAGTAATATGCTTCGAAAAAATTTCATAATTTTCTTTAAGGTACTTAGTTTCTTATAGTATAAATCAAACAGCATAAATACTTTTTGTATGGAAGATAACAAATAAGGAGAAAATGGTATAGTCAATCTGATCTTCTTTTGATAAAAGTGTGCTATAAATTTTTGAAATTAGAGATTTTAATGGTGTAGCATTAAAGTATAAGGTTTCATTGGGGCCTATACCAAGTTTGAGATCATAATTTTAAGTAGAACGGCTTCTAGAAATGAGTGATTTTGTGAAAAGCTATCGTGACAAGTAAAAAGTCAAGCTGATAGCAGACAGTGTTCTCAGTGCGTTCTTGTCTGCCGCATGAATGTAACATATAAGCTGGAAACCAATTTGTTTACGTTTGTGCAAATATCTCCATAACTGTAGACGTGATTTTGTTGAAACTTTGCACGTATACAAATGAGATTGTTATGAATAACATATCAGTTTTTCAAAAGATTCTCATCGCTGTGTCAAGAGTAATAGGTATTTTTTTACAACTTTTTTGATAACTTACATTTGTGCCCATGTTAAAGACGACGAAAAATGAAAACTTCATGAATTTGTTTCTCGAAATCTGTAGACGCGATTGTGTTTAAATTTGGTGGCTACATCCACGCAATGTTTCTTTACAACATATATATTTTTTAAACATTTTCATCGTTGAGTGTGTTGCAACCCAACTCCCTTAATACATCAAGATTACATACATTCATTGACCTACCCCTGTGCCGATAACGTCTTGACCTTGCTTCAGCTATAATATAAGATTACTTGTTTAAACGCTAAAAATGATTTCCTATTTTGGCAATACTATTTTTATTATAAGTAACAAATCGGTCACATGTGAAATACTTCTCCACAAAAGTGCAAAAATTTTGCTAGCGGCAATCTGGCAACTTTGTAAAATAAGCACTTAATGAATTCTGTAAGACGTCTGATATAAAGATATAACTTGTTGAATTTATGAATCCATACTAAATTCATAATACATCATAGTAAGAAATTTAAATAAATTCATTAAATTCACCTGAGTACAAAATGAATTCACTGTGAATAGCTCTTGCCGTTTGGGTATGCTGATGTGACAAAAGGTTTGTATCGTGTTAATACAAAATAAAAGTAATAATGATAGTTAAGTGTGTTCATTGCTCGCTGGCAAGGGTCGTACTGTTACACACATTTTTTGAAGAATATTATTATGCCAAATGTGCATCCCAGGTGTGCTAAAACAATCGTAATACATGATTTACATGTAGTTCCCCTAGTCTTAGATATTCATTTAATTAAAGTTAAAACCTGATAGCTTAATAAAGTATAAGCTGTATCACTAAACTCAACGTCGAAATATAATCGTGAAATACTACAAAATTACGTAGTCGTATAAAAAGTTACGTTAAATGCAAATGTTGTTTTACGATACAATGCAAAATACGATGTATCAATGATTTTGCAGTATGTGTTAACAAATTATTAATTTTTCCTACATCAAGGCGTTTTGGAAGTTGATGGTGCCATCGCTAGGAAAAGCAGAATTCACCACGTTAACGTCATCCAGTCAGGATGACTTTATGGACCCTCCAGCAGCAAAACAAACCTAGTAGCGATGGCAGTTACATGATGAAACTACTATTTCTTATCGTGGGCACAAAGTTATTGAAGGGTGAAAAAGATCTGCCGCAATTTGCACCCATGGTAAAAATAGTAGTATCCAGCAGTCATTGCCACCAGCGCTGTTTTGCGGCCTAAGAGTCCGTAAGATAATCCCGAGTGGATAGTGCTTATGTGGCAAATTCAGCTTTTCCTACTGAGGGCACAGTCAAAGTCCAAAGATCGCAAAAACCACTCCGAGGTGGGAAAACAAATTTTCTTATCTTAGGCAGTTTTAAGGGGCTGATATACCTTCGGTACGAAAAGTAGGATTCGCCAAAAATGTGTATTCGATCAGAGTGTTCTCAGCAGTCCTTTAGGCGTTGCTTCATAACCGCCCTCGGGACCAGGGATCACCCTGGAGAGATGCACATTTCTAAAAAAAATACTAAATCTTTTACAGAGATCAAAAGATTTTTCATGTCCGTCGACAAATGCAACTGACTGGTTTGAACAATCCGCAATCAGATGCATACGTGAAAACATGAAAAAGATAAGGAGTACAATGGCGTTTATGTGTTAACTGGTCCAATACTGTAAATTAAAAATTTTTTTGTGATTTTAGTTCATGTATATTTATTTTTTCACTAAACTACAACGAAAAAAAAATTTCCTACTTCGTTGGAGGAAACATATAATTTCCAGTACACTATTATTTAAAAATTGTACATACATCTGTTACGTACGATAGCATATAGCTATGCGTGCGTGCGCCTCCACTGGCTTGTACCCGAAAGGTAAGGGGATAGAGAGGAGAAGTGATAGGAAAGGGAGAGCGAAGAAGGAGAGTAAAGGGGAAATCAGCTAGAGACACGAGAGCGGAAGAACCAGGCCCACGAGATTAGGATACACGCGCAACTTCCCTCGAACATAAGTAATTCTAATAAAGCATGGGTTTACCACAAGTCAACCTATTGTTTATTTCCGCACCGTGAAACTCACGTAACAGCTAATGTCAGAAGAGGGATACAGACAAAATTTTTTTACGGTCTGTCTTGTGCGCAGAAATTACTTGGTCTCGCGAACCAAAAAAAAAAATTTGGTTTTTCTATTAATCAACGTAATAAGATAAAATAAAAAAGAAACATATCGCTCATCACAAAGTGAAAAAAAAAGTGTCAAAAGTGCCAGACGCCAAATTCAGTAGTCCCACCATTACATCAGAAGGAATCTAGAGAAAGCGAAGGAAGAGAGGGAGAAATAATAGAAAAATTTTATCAACAAACGCTACCAGAAATAAGAGAAGAAATTGCATATTAAGCCAGCGGACCAATTTACCAGAATACTAGAGGCAACTACCAATCACTGAAGCCAGGGAAATACGGACAAAAAGCGAACACGGTACACCGAGCCCACAAAGCAAACACAGACGGGATAAGGGCTGCATCACTTAAAAGTAGGAAACAACAGGGAAAAGCAAATGCAGGTCAACTCACAGGAGCATCAAAGGCCAACTTATGGAGATACACAGGATAATCATTATACTGACCATAGTGACAGGAATCTGGTAAGTAAAATTTCATTGTTCTTACATACTATACTAATTACCCCTCAGGAAAATACGCACCCAGAGATATAATTTCTATACATCGATATTACTAAATCGCAAAATTCAAGGACTTTGGTTGTAACACATAATTGCATGCATAAACATATACCCAACATACAAGCGACAAACACTCCATACAAATTTTTTCAAAATTAACTAATAAAAAATGGTATCATGGACTGTAAGCCCTTCGTACGAAAAACTCCTTATAGGTTCGCTAGCAAACAAATTTAAAGACAAAGCAGTTGAATTCATACCACGCCTAGCACAGTTCTCCTCCGTAGGTGAATTTTTAGTAGAACTGAAAAATAGATACAGTAGCATCGGTAGCTTCGGTACATTGTTAGCGAAATTAAAAGTCATCAAACAATACAAAGACTAACTAGTAGAAGATTACAGCAGTTGCATGCAAAAAACGTACGATGGAATAATAACCCTATACGACTCGGACTCGACGCTACTCCCTAGTCAACGACAGGCGTTGAAAGATAGCGCCGAAAAAGAAGCCATAAAATAATATACATACGAAATACAATCGCCTTATAACTACAGGGTAACATTCCTTAGTCTAAAAACATTGGTTGAAACCATTGTAGCCGCTTTGAAAATAAAAAGCGATCCAAGCCTTCGCGAAATAATGCCAGCACGAATCGAGGCTCAACTATGCCTAGCAAGAACAGAGGAGAGAGATACAAATGACCAGGTGCGCAATCACGAGCAGGCAGAAGTATGTGACACGGCAGATTAAAATAAAATAACCGGGGACTACCAATTTTTCTCGTATTACAATGAATACGGGGAACATGCGACAAAATTATGTATGAAACTGGTAGCAGACGTAATAAATAAGAAGATTAAGAATCCAGACACAAAAGCTAGTAACGCAGCAACGCAAGTAACAGAATGTGCAAATGATAAAGGATGAAAATTGCGCTTATTGCAAACGTATAGGGCACAATACAAGCGAATTTCGCACATAAATGAGAGACGCAGAGAATGGAAGATTAAACAGAAGTGACAGGTACGGGCAATACAACAAGGATAACCGTAATTACACAGAAGAAAATGTGAACTACTGGAATAATTATGATTACTCTCCGTATACGAATCATCAGAACTACAACAACGACTATAGAAGGAACCCCTATAATAATTCGAGTTACAATAGATATAATAATAACTACAACAGGAATACTGATTACCTAAAAAATAACTACAACGGTTACAACAACCAAGATAGTAACTACAATAATTATAGAGGTAATTATAATTATAATAGAAATTATGATAAGAGTGAAAATTACAACGATGGAAGACTCCCGAATAACACAAATAAAGATAGAGCGTAGGAACAAGACAGCGGCAGCCAGGAGAGAGAAGGAGCAAACAGAATTAGACAAAATACACACCGGAGAAACAGACCCCGAGCAGGCTGCTCAAACGGCTGAAAATGTTCACAAAGAAAGAAGATTTGAAATAGAAATTATGACTAAAAGCTCTTTAGCTGGCGAAAAGAATATCAATAAAAACATGAACATACCTCTCCACTAGGTAAATATTTCGAGTACGGAAAGGCAACCACCTTCAGTAATATTAACTAGCAATCAGCTGCAACCATATAGCACAAAGTTTTACGCGGACACTGGTGCCGAAGTATCAATTATAAAAGAATGATGTCTCACTACAGGCACACGTATAGAGAGCAGAGAAAAAGTCCTAATAACTTGCGTTACAAACGGAGCACGCTGCACGTTAGGGACGATTAGAATACCTCTTAACGGTATCATAATTACTCTGCATGTAGTTTCGGACATCTTCGCAATAGAGATGGAAGACATTAGTGGCTGGAATGCTTTTAGGTTATATAATGGCCTTATAAGCACCAAAGAAAATTATTTAGAATTAAAAGGCATCAGAATCCCAAAGAAGGGAACTTTATTTGGCAATTTTATAGGAGAAAACAAAGACTCAAAAATATATGCGGAAATTATAAACATAACAGACAAACAAGTTGACGTATCAGTACCAGAGGTAGATGTTTTCGAATGTGAAATCGGACAAGGGGCGGAATCATTCAGCATCGCTGGGGACGACGCTAAAGGTTCAAACGAAGCCATGATCGGGCTTTTTAATATTAAAAATTCAGATGAAAATGTAGAAGATAATGAAGCTATTAATAGAAAAGGTGCCATCAGCGGTAAAAATAATTACAATATAAAGAGTGACATTAAAATTCCCGAAGATAGTAAGAAATTGGATATAGCGGCTCAAGTAAACAAAATAATAGATATCATCGATACGTCTGGCTGCAACACAGAGGTATTAGACCACATCCAAAATCTAATAGAGTACAATCCTTTCGCATTTGGCCTCGATAGCGAGCCACTAAAGGCTACAATCATACTTAAACACAGAATAACAACGTCAACAGAGAAACCAATCGTTGCTAACAGGGTTCGTTATCCAATAAAATTGAAGGAGCAAATGCGAATAGAAATAAACTAGCTATTGCAGCAACAAATAATAGAACCATTGACATGCTCAAATAACTCAGATATGTAAATTGTCCCGAAAAACAAAGGGACCAAACGAGGAAAAACGATGGAGAATTGTAACAGACTTTCGGCTATTAAACGAGATAACAGTTGGTACGTGCTATCCGTTGCCATTTCAGAATGAAATCTTGGAAAACTTGGCAGCTGCAAAATATAAAACGGTGGTAGATTTTAAGAGCAGGTTTTTCTAAGCGAAAATTCACGAGGAGGATGCTCATAAAACAGCGTTTTCAGGACCGAACGGACACTACCAATATAAGCGAATGCTGATGGGATGCATAGACTTCCCAAGTACATTTATGCGAGTGATAACACTGGCACTAGCGGGTCTAGAAGGACGTGACGTATAAGTATACATGGACGACATCATGGTATTCGCAGACATCATGGTATTCGATTAGCCGTCGTAAATCTCACAATAAAACTGAGAAAATGCTAATTTCTTAGAAAGGAAGCAAAAGTACTCGGACACAATGTAGGCAATGGCCAGATCAAAACAAATCCAGAAAAGAATTAAAGCAGTAAGAAGTTTTCCTTAACCAAAAAATGAGAGGAAAATTGAACGATTCCTCGGGCTAGTGGGGTACTATCGATGCTTCATCAACGATTACGCAAAGATAGCCCAACCGCTCTCAAAATTTACGAAAAAAACAGCCGAATTTAAATGAGAAGAATAAGAACATGTGTTTATTAAACTAAAAGACGCTCTATGCAGTGGGCCAGTACTGAAAGCTCCAGACATAAACGAACCCTTCATTGTAACAACCAATGCATCCGACTACGCCATCGGAGAAATTTTAAGCCAAGGAGAGATAGGTAAAGATGACTCTTGTGAATTTGCGTCCAGATATTTGAAAGGCAGTGAATTACGACACCCAATATACGATAAGGAGTTGTTGGCAATAGTGTACGCCAAAGAGCAATTTAGACCATATTTGTTCGGTCGTAAATTTACAGTCGTAACGGACCACGAACCGCTCAAGCACTTCCATACATCAAAGAAACAGGACTTTAGATTCACAAGACTGAAAGCAGAACTTTATCGCAAGGACCAACAGACAATTAACTAGCGTACATGCGCTAAGAGAAAAACATAAAAAAAGAAGTAAGAACGACGAGCTCACCATTTATAAACGAGGGTATAGCAAAGAAAACACAACACCGAACTTATAAACATGAATTGGATACGCTACATAGTAAAATCCCAGATTTTTCTAACACCACTGAGCAACTGCGCAACTCAAAGGAAATTATTATCGCGCATTGTGATACACCAGCAGCAACGCAGGGAGAACCCGAGCCAGAAAAACTTTGGAGACACCAACTAGCGCGGAATAGCGAAGCAGCGGAAAGAGCAGAAAAAGAGAGAGAGCGGGAAGCTAGAGAGACTGTAAAAGAAACGGCAGCAGCAAAAAAAATCTGACACAGACGAAGAAGGTAAAGAGAAATCGAAAAATAAAAGAGGGGGACATAAATACAGAGAGAGTAAAGCCAATGACAGACAGCAGGTAGATGTGTGGGGGACAAAAATGACCGGGCTAAGCCGAACAGCATCAAGAGTACGCGTTTAAACGACTACCATAGACACAAGAACCCGACAGCAAAAAAAATAATTACAATAATAACGGAGGGGTAATTACCAATTTTAAGTCAATATTTAATGAATCAAACAATCGATTTCAAGCAAAGGTCTCAATCGACATAAGAATCGAGATATGGGAAAGTGACGATACACCGATTGCAATGAACGACGAAGAAGACTCAACTCAACGCGCAGAACCCCACAAACGGCTAATATTGATCGATGTTCCTAGAGACGAAAGCTGTCTGTTTCATTGCCTAAAATTTCTGTACAGGTTGGCAGAATCAACAGACTAGCTTAGAGAAATACTATGCAGGTGAGAATGGATAAATAAATGTAAAGACTCGAAAGGAACCAAACAAATACTCAACAATAGCTATAAATTCCAAGATGGGGAATGCACTTCCATATTCTCACTACAGTACGAAGCAAACGTATGCATACACCTGTAAGTATCACCCGATTAGACAATATACCAGGGGGAAGGGGGGTGGGAAAGACATGGAATTCAAGCACATACATCTTGAAAGCCAATACTATCAAGCCCTCGCAGATGAAACCAGTAGCGACTACTCACCTAAAAATAATAATAGAAATCAAGACGACGACCCCGATAATCAGGAACCTCAAGATAATATAGAAGAAAATCTTGAAGGAGATAGCAACGGCCAATCTAGACACAAACGAGACGGAGAGAATGCACACAACAATACACACATCTTATCAACACAGGATTGGCTAACCAGATATATAGCGCTAGCCCCCGTCCAGAAAGCGACGCGACGGCAGAGGAAACAGTGAGAGCCCTAACGAACAAATTCATATCATACTTCGGGGCCCCAGAAAAATTATGATCTAATAGGGGGACACACTTCATGAACAGAACCATGGAGAAATTCGCTAAATTATTTAAAGTCGAAAAAATTAGGAACAGCTTACTACCAACAAAGCAACGGTGCGATAGAGCGTATGCACCACGTCCTGACGGAATATTGAAAAGCATACGTCAACCAAACCGAAAAATGGGACGAAGTATTACCACTGTGCGCACTGGCGTACAACACGTTAGAGTACGAGAGCACAGGCTATTCCCCATACGAGCTCGTATTCGACCGACGTGCAAAACTGTCATCAAGCTTCAAACAGCCGGAAAAAGGACATACGTATACAGAACGGCTAGAGCAAATAACAGGGAACTTCATATAACTAAGAACGCTGGCAGCAATGACACAGACACAGAATAAGTATAGATCAAAGTACTGTTATGACAGGAAAGTAAATATAAAGTTCTTCATAGAGGAAGAAATGGTATATATGTTAAAAGAGCCATGCAAAAAGAAGTATAATGACAAATTTGAGGAGCCATACGAAATAACAAGTATGAATTATAAGAATCACAATGTGAAATTATAACGAGGCGACGAAATACACATAGCACATGTGGATAAAATCAAAAAATCGTGTATACTAAAATCCCCCTATACAATAGAAAACGAAATGGAAAAGGAGCAGGCTACTACAAAATGAGCACTATACATATACATATATATATATATATATATGTTGATGAATAGTGACTTATGCGGACAATCACGTGTATGTAAGGGTTATTATGAGGACAAAAGTGGAATTATGTGACGTCGGCATAATTCTTCCATGTTATTAATATATATGCTAAAAGCACGTGCAGTCCGCATAAGTCACTACTTATAAACATATATATATATATATATATATCTTGTGAGGTCACAAGTAAATTTTAATTAATTTCTTATTTAAAATATTCAAATATGCATTAAACCAAAGTTATCGTGAGTTTAAATATTCACGGCATTTAGAAATGTAATATCGCCTTAATAATAAAACGTATGACATGAAGATACGCCTTATACAAGAACTAACAACTATTATATTCGAGACGCCTAATAAGAGCCGCCGACGCCACTTCTCAGAAGTGTATGAAGGCTCATGCCAGCCCATATTAATCAGTTTTGCCATCAGCAACAAGCCCAGCACTTTGACTTGGGAGCTCTGCCTATTCAAAGCGCTGTTGTACTTTTATACATCGCAATAAATAGTGAAATTATACCTATGTACTTAGTTCCTACTTTTTACATTACGCCATTCACTTTATATATTACTTTGGCTAAACGGGCGACGAAGAGGCTATTACTGTCTCCTAGTTCTCCCCGTCCACCAGTAACTTCTCTCTTGTGTTCCTTGGGTATAGAGCGGATCTCCGGGACAGTACGAACTATAGCTATTCCCTAGATAAGGTAGGTAGTGTACCGGCGAATCTTCAGAGCAGTACGAACTGGAGCGATCCTGGAACGTCGATGACTTACCGCACCTGACGGTAGCTTAAAAGAGTCAATAAATCTATACTTAGTAATATCATCAGACCCCAGGATGTTGTGTATCTCGAGTTAGGGGCATTGTGAATCTGACAACGGTCCTGCGCACTCTCACTGAGGTATCTCGTAATACATGTTGGGGGCAATGCGAACTCAACTTTGTATCTACAAATCCTCATTGACTCCTATCCCTTTTAAAGATGTATTCATAAATACTAACCTACAAGAATATACAACGTCACGTATAAATGTTACATCCCAACTTGATACGAATTATGTTATAACTAAAAACTATCCGTCCATCAAAATTCAGATAAGACGTATTGTGAATATACAGCAAGCTTATATGACAAGAGGAGCTTGTATGTCGTTTATGTGTGCGCGTGTGTGTATTAGCTTTAAGGTGAATGCTTCATAATATGCTGACATAGAATATGGCCAGCCTCATTGTAAAAATGCATGTATGTATGAATGAATAGTTACTTGCTCATCAATTGTTTAATTCTGATAATGTATACTAATTAAAAATTTTTAATACACACATTACTTCATTCTATTCAAAATTGATTGTAAAATCCTCAGAAGAATTAATTTCGAAATTGTTAACTTACTGTCACAATTGAACTTGGATGTGGCGTTCTTATATTGCTGATACGAGCTTTTATCATCACTGACCCAAAAACTCAATCGCACTTGTCAGAAAATGCGATTGGTACTGTTGTATTGTTATTTCCTAATATGTAAGATCATAACATGTAACATCATCATGCAACTGTCAACGCAGTCTGCAAGAACATCGCTCAATGGTTGACCTTATTCAACCAAAGGCTTCTTTTACTCGCTCTGATGCTATAAAAACGCACCATTAAGTGGAAAAAGTGCTCTCTTTACATCTGTCACCTGTCCTCTAAAGTTTTACTCAACTCTTGCCTCTCGCGACTTGTGAGTACCTTATACACGTAAGGCATACCGTGTTGGCTGAGACAACTCAAGTGCGTATCGAGAACATCAAAAGTATCGGACTACGCTAAAAAGTGAGGTACAGAAAAGGAGGCCCGCCGAAAGTGATTCCGGCGATAGCAGAGGAAGCAGAAATCGCAACATCCTACTGGCCACAAACTAGTTCGTGTAAGTCAAGAAAACACTGACGGTTACAGCACAAAGCATTAGGAAGTTCCGAAGCAGCAGTAAAAATAGTCAGTGATAGATGTAAGTAAAATATCAGTAATAAAATTTACGTTGAACCTTGTTATAGTGACCCGATTAAATTGTATTCAAAAGAACAAATTATTATTAAATTGCTTTAATAAAGAGATACATTAATTACCCATATTATTTAAGTAATAAGATTATTATTAAGTACAAAAATAGAACAAATAAAGCTTATGAGTTGAAATCTAAGAACCCCACGAATGGCACTTAAATGAAACAGTTAAGGCCAAACTCTGAACAAGTCAGGTCATAACATAAACACTATGTAATAAAAATTTACAGTGAATTTACAATTGATATATTTATGTAAAATCACGACCCACAACATATATATTTTTGTTTTTTTAATGTTCAATGTCCAAAGTAATAAATTAATGGTGTAGTTAAAATCTCTTCCTGTGACATGCAGTGGATAAATCAGTGATAACGTTTGCTGATACTGTAGGATTGTGGTTCGTACAATACAAAAGAGAAGGTAAAGGAAGAGAAGAGAAGTGATGTGAGTAATATTTTTATTGATAATTTTCTTGTAGACTTTCTTGGCTTTAGATCAAAAATTTGAAGTAGTTCTGTAAATCAAATAAAATATTGATAACATATAAATACTGAATACGTAAGTAAAATTCTTTTTAGAACGAAGTTCTTTATGTCGCGTACTCGGGGGGCTGGAATTTTAAAACTGACAGATTTTTTTAAACGGAAGTGGTTTACCCGAAGTCTCTTCCTCTCAAGTTTCCCCCCTTACCACCCCTCACCTACTGTTCTCTACACACTTTCCCTCCCCCCACTATATATGTATATTATATATGTATATCTGCCAACCGTGCCGTGTTACTCTTCTCATCGTCACCATTTCCCTTCACACTCCCAAACAATTAATTTTCAAACCAATTGTAATTTTATTTTGCCACAATAATTTTTATTCGACTTTGAATTTTTTTCTTTTACAATTCGAAAAAAAAAAAAAAAAAAAAAAAAAAAACAAAAAAAAACAAAAAACAAACACTTTCCAATTAAAAAATTGGAACCCACGACCTCCTGCATACGAGTCTTGTACCTTACCCAATCTGATACGAGCGCTGCCGACTATAGAAACTCGGTTTCTTGAACTTATCGCTTGGTTCGTAACTATAATATTCCATTTTGATATGCATTCGATGATAATATATTCAATTCATGATAAATTATGTATTTGTTTTCTAAATAATACATCCAAAAAAAATAAAAAAAATAAATAAAATAGTTCAGTACTCACGATGGCTGAACTTCGTGAGAATGTCGTGCATAAATACAGTACTCAGCGTTAGTACTGCATTCATGTAGTTCACTAAACAAAAACTTGAAAAACGAATTAAAACAATTTTTTTTAAATAGTTTAGTACTCACGATGGTTGAACTTCGTGAGAACGTCGTGCATAAATACAGTACTCACGAAGTTCAACCATCGTGAGTACTGAACTATTTTTTTATTCGTTTTTCAAGTTTTTGTTTAGTGAACTACATGAATGCAGTACTAACGTTTATAGAGCTTCGTTCTTCCTACGGGTCTGGCGACCCCCTTGTTATCTGAGAAATTGTGTTTTTATACTCATGTCATGTGTAAAGAACTTCGTTCTTACCGTGGGTCCCATGACCCATTTATTCCCCCTAGTTTGTTGTTTTAATTCCCTTTATATTTTATTCATTTATTTAATTTTTTTTTCTTACTATTATTGTTCTTGACAAGGGTATTTACATACCGTTGTTGGTCAGATATTTCGTGAATGAATAGTGACCTTGTACCATCAAGTAATCATCTGTTGTTCAGTCGGGAATAAGTGCTGCTGGATTTTTCACAATTTTTCGTTCTCTTTTGGGACTATTATGTTGCTTTATAAAAATTTGAGGCTCATTTGATCTACTTGATTAAGCTTTATACACGAATTGTGTTAAATTAGTGGATTTCTTTTTTAATTTTAAAATACGTGTTAATGAAATTGAAACAATGACTATTGTAACAGTTAAATATAATATTTGGTTTCCAAAAATTATTGCTGTATTTCGATAATTTACTTGTTTTTTTTTATTGCGAAGTCTTCCAAGGTTTCCTTCATTCTAGTTTACGCTATTGCGTCATTTGATTCTGCTCATTTATTTATTTCGGCTGTTTTTTTCTCTTGTATATCAAGAGTTTAGTTATTAATGCCCATTTTGATTATTTCGATATCGGGGAGGTTTAATAAATTTGCTAAGCTGTAGGCAATTCGTGTGTCAGGTGCAAAAAATAGTTTTTTATCTTTGAATGATGATTTAGTTAAACGAATCATATCATTTAACGTATATCTAAGTATTTAATTTTTGCGATCTTGATTTTTAAGTACTCTAGTACATTGTTCGAACACAGTATCTAGTTGTTCATAGTATAGTTCAGTTTGGGCTTGGATACTACGAAAATTGAACGTAATAGTAACGTGCCATTCGGTACTAATTAGTTTAACTTCGTTAGTGTAATCATAATAGTATATATATATATACCTGGATTATTTACTAAAAGCATGTTGTCGTATAGTTTTGCAGGTATCTCCCCTTTGCTTTTTATAATATTAGGCCTTAGTGTGAGCAGAAGCAGAAAGGCAATGTTTTAACTCAATATGTTGATCGGATTAATCTGCATCAGAAAAACGGTTGAATTTTTTTTTTTTTTTATTGGTAGCAGCGTTTTACTTTGTCAATATGTTTGTAGATTATTCTTTCGTTTTCTGATTTTAATATGACCTTATTATTACTATGAATTTCTTTAACTTTAAAAAGTCTTTAGGCAACGTCACTAGCATTTAAGCTGTATGTTTCGAGTTGGAAGCCATCTGGAAGTGGATTTAGGGAATAAGCCTGTCTACTAAAGATAAGTTTGAAAGGTGTAAAGCCTGTTGCTAAATGAACTAAAGAGTTGTACTTATCCATTTTATCCCAGTCATTTTTATTTTTAACTATTTCTCAAAAATCGTTCAACATAGCGTGACTTCTTTCTGAGGAACGATTTGATTGTGAGTGATATGCATTAGTGAGAACTTAACGGAATCCATAAATTGTTAATACTTCTGTCAATACTTAATTAACGAAACTTTTTGATCTACCTCTGAGAATAATCCTAGAAATGTCAAAAATTGAAGTAAAATGTTTTGACAACACATCAGCAATAGATATTACCTGTATATAAGGAACAAGAACTGCAATAAAAATTTTGTTAGTAAGCACAGCATTTTTAGAATGTGCTTATTTTCAGATGTACTCTGTGGAAAAGGGCCTACTGTATCCATTCAATGTGATTTTTTGTGATTTTTTATATCATTTAAATCTTTTTCTTCGAAGTCAGTATCGAAAAAGTTTTTAGGTTCCATGATATCAAAAGGCTCAAGTTCTTGTGCGGATATTTCTATTTTTGTCAACTCATCTCTTGTGTTTATAGCTATTGCATAACAGTGACCTTCTTTGTCACTGTTCTACTTTCACCTCACTTATATACACTTCGAGTACGGTATTAATCCTAGGAAGATAAGCATGGCCGGTGATCTTGTTTTTAGTTGGTAATTTAATAGCTACTATTGTACTGGCTGGTAAATTGTAACTTTTGTTTTTATTTACCTTGAATCTTTGAGAATTACAACAGTAACACGTGGGGTGTGGATATTTGCTCTTTGTTGTGTCGATTCTAGCATTTTCTTGCAAAAAAAACGGATTTCCTCAAATACATACATTAATTATAGGCAGTTCTGGACTCATAACGTGAAATTCGAAATAAATTTACCGTAACAATACCTAGAGTGTATATTCTCTGTGGAGTTATTACTCAAAATTTAATTGTATTATCACAACTAGTTTCAGTGCCGTTCTTCAATCCGTTATAACTAATGACATTCACTTTTGCACCTGAATCTAATAAAAAAAATTTTCGAGTCTCGGAAGGCTCTACAAATTTTATTGTCATTTTTTAATTTTAGACGCACAATCGTCTTTAAACTCACAGTCGCGTCCAAAGACTTATTGATGGTAAAGGTAGCCTTTAGTATGAGTATAAGAATAAAACATTTGTGGGTAGTAAGTCAGATAAAACGGTGGTAGTTAAAAATATGGAAATTCTTCTAAGTTAAGAGGGTAGTAATAATTATTAGGTTGATTACTCTATGGTAGTGGCAGTGTACAGCTTGGTGGTGGAGTACTTGATTGACATTGAGGTACGTAGCTAAGTGCGGGATGTACAATTTTTCGGACATTCAGGTCAAATTTTGGTTCAATCATCTTGACGTCATTTTTGTCGTAAGTATGCAGAAAGAATTTTTATGGTAGGTCAACGGGTCATTAAAACTGACGTATTTTTTTTGGTGGTTGAACTGAATAGAGACAGGAACAGGAATTTCGGTAACGTTTGGTACCGAAGATTCCTGAGTCGTAGAAGTGGAGGTTGTGGGTATGGCCTTGTAAACGTACTTGGCCTGATTGTATACTGGTTGGCAAGTGCGTTCAGTAAGTTAAGCAGATTCTAAAGCTTTGTAGATATCTTTAAGTTTCGAAAGTGCTGTACTTAATTTCCACAAGTCAGGTAAACCCTTCATAAACGTTTGTAGTACTAATTTTTCAAGTTGTGGTTTTCGTGTTATCTTGAGTTTGTCGTTATTTAATTTAGTCAATAGGGCTGTTAAAGTAGCTTCTGTGAAGGAAATTGTTCTATTATAAAAATTTGGAACCATTTTGTTTTGTTTCATTGCAGTATTAAAAAAGTTCTGCCATGTATTCATGATACAATTTAATCGGTTAAAATTCTTGTTTTAGATGTTTCTGAAACTTCTATAGGCATGTCTTCCCGTACGGAGTAATCAACGATTTCAGATTGGTGACCTTAAGACAAAGTGTAACGGAAGTAGATTTTGATCTTGATTCTCTCCCTCTACCCCGCCCCTCTTAACATACTTCTGGTCCCCCTGCACAACCCAACATGCTACATCATCACACCACTTATTTTGAATTTTACTTTTTTTTTTTACTCATGTCATGTGTAAAG
>NW_019379513.1:75969-94975 GCF_000648655.2 Copidosoma floridanum | reverse complement strand
CAGCAGTGGCAGGTATATTGTTTTTTTTAATTAAAATTTTTAAGTAAAAAAATGAGGTTTCATGATTTTTTTTTTTTTCCACAATCGCAGCCTCAACAGCAACCTCAGCCAGAGAAGCAGCAGCAGCAGCCGGACGCGATGCAAATTGAAGAGAATGGGTTGGGAGAACCAATTCTAATGAAATTAAATAGAGTTGGCGATAATGGTCAACCAATTTTTTTCACTCTAAGATGAGAGGAGTGATATTATTTTATGTGCATTAATAAAATAATCACAAAAAAATATTGATTAGTGTTGATTTTTAATCTCCATCCTCTTATCCAAGAGAGCCAGGGACAAGGCCACACGTAGAGATCTGCGTATTTATGATTATCACTACTGCTCCCACTTGCAGAGTCCACTTCGTCATAACTGACTTGTACTTGTGTTACTGTAACTACCTGACTTTAAACTCTAGCGCCTTATGTACATTGTACAAGTCTTTACTGTCAATTATAAAAGCTTTTTTGCTTACGTTATCTAGTGGGCAGCTGGTAAATTATATTTTAAGCAAACATCTCTTGTCAAAGACGCAAAAAATTTTGAGGAGTAAGCCAAGCAATGTTGGGATACGCTTTCTGTTATGAAATGGTATACATGTTCTCTGGCAACACGCATCACTCGACACGCCCGCTCTTGAGAAAAAAATATGATGCTGGTACATTATACGCCTTAATAAGAAGCGAAGAGTTATCGACCACGAATTACACATACGTGTATCCTAGCATGACTCGTTGCACCCGCTCTTGCTAAGAAAAAAATGTTATACTGGTATATTATGCGCCTAAATAAGAAGCGAAAAGTCATCGGCCACGGCTAACACATCCGTATAGATAAGAAATAATAGCTTCATTACTTGGCAAGGAACTGCGTTGAGTAAGCCAACGTTGGTCGCAGCTAAACGGGATACGCGATCCGCTACATCCACTGATATGAAATACACGTTCATGCTTGATCATCTTCCTCTCGCGCTGTACGTTGGGCTTGTCACACCTACACCTTTCGGACCCATCCTGATGACGTTGGAGCATGATTTGCAGTCGGAAAGGAAGGGAGCTGTCAGTACCATCCGACGTCACAGCATCCGGAAGAGGTCCCCTTTCCCTGACGTTACCATCCGAGTAGTCCGCACCACCCACCGCCCCTACCGCCCGTGCCCCTCCTCCCACCGCTGTACGAAAATTTTTGCGTGTATGTGGGCCTCGTATCACTCGATGAACCCGCTCTTGCTAAGAAAAAAAATATTCTGCTGGTACATTATTTGCCTTAGTAAGAAGCGGTGAATAATTAGTCACGGCTAATACATGCATAAATTTATTTTTAAAGAGGTCGCTATTATACCTCTACAAGAAAATGCTACACCGTCAGTTTTTGTCTTTAAGCCCCCATATTCTTGGGCACAGCTCTTGCCTAAGAACAAATGTGAAAATCGATGGTTGGAGTTTAATTACCACGGTCTTCGTTGGAGCTCAGGAGAAGTTCCCTACGAGGATCTAGCTACAACCTTTCGTGCCATTATTAAAAAAGATGATGTTATTTACGTAAAAGGTCTTGAAAAAATCGAATGGTGGTGCCGTGTGCTATTTAATAGGTACATTACTCATAGTATGATTATACGCTTTACTAAATATTTGCATAGTATAATTATTTTTATAGGTACATTTATGATATTAAGCAATTTCCAGCTTTAAAAAAATTAGTATGTATGATATCGAATTCATGAATCACCAATTTAATTCAGCTCATTGTGCTGTGAAGAATGCTACAGCTTTAAAAAATGGATTTTAAAAGAGCAGGAACGACAAAACGATATTTTTTAATCAATGTACACCTGATGCACAATACTTATGCAATAAACTAGTTCTTCATGAATCTATGTCGATTTTTTTTATTCACACCTCCTTATTACTGCGCCGATTGAAATTACTTTATCGTATTAACTGACTCTATTCGTTGGCGAGGTATTGCGGTGAAGAGGAGTAAGCCAAGCAATGTTGGGATACGCTTTCGAATTCGCGGTCGGAAAGGAAGGGAGCTGTCAGTACCATCCGACGTCACAGCATCCGGAAGAGGCCCCCTTTCCGTGACGTTACCATCCGAGTAGTCCGCACCACCCACCGCCCCTACCGCCCGTGCTCCTCCTCCCACCGCCCGATCAGCCTCTCCCCTACCACCATCTCTCCTCTACCGCCCAATCAGCCTCTCCCCCCGCCACCGCCTCTCCTCCACCGCCCGATCAGCCTCTCCCCCCACCACCACCTCTCCTCCACTGCCTCTTCTCCACCCACAGCTATAGCTAGAGCCTCTCCCCCCACCACTACCTCAGGGGGGAGCTGGGGGGTTGCAAGAACTGTTATGGTTTACCTACTTTTCACATTTTTGTTTTGTGGTTCTTTGTGCTCTGATTTTTCGGATTTTGGGTTTTAGAGTTTGTTACAGAAGTTTTTGTATCTTGATTTTTGCTTTGGGCGTTGGTAGAATAATTTCCTATTTCATGATTTCAGATTTTGGCTTTTGAAATGTCATTTTTTATTTCGTGACTTCAGATTTCGAAGATTTTTGACAATTCAGGATTTCCTGTTTCTTGGTTGCCGGAAAAACTAAATTCCAATGGGGATACTGGTTATTGTTCAAATATTATTTGATATTTTGCTTTTATTTGTGATTTAAGGTTTTTAATGTAGTTGTTAGTACGTTCTTATGCTTCTATGATTTTCTAAGGATTTTATTCTTCTAAACATTTTTCTATCTTTTTGTGCAAGATTTTAGACCCTTCTTGGTACCCAGTGTTAAAATATTTTTGAGATAAGTTTGAATATTAAGTGTAATCGTAGCGTTTATTTTGACGTAGAGGTAATTTTTTTAAACTTTTGAGACTTTTAAGGAGTTTGTTTTCCGTGTCGTTTATATGCTTCCCCCGAGACTCAATAAATAAAACGCTGTACTGTATTGACATGAAATGTGAAACGTTGTTAATTCAAAATTTTACAACTATTCCTCACACTTGTCATAATAAAAGTCTTGTTATTAAAAACATATTCGTTTGGAATCCATACAGTTTATTAGTCACATAATAAGCTGTAAAAAGTAAAAAAAAAAAATTAATTGTATTG
Organism: Copidosoma floridanum; assembly: GCF_000648655.2. The sequence goes on along the minus strand of NW_019379513.1, from coordinate 91,823 downwards.
GAAAGTATTGTCAAAGGTACCAAGCTTAAACTCTACATTTTTGTGGCCATGAAAATACAAATACATAATCTGCCTATTTAAAAAGTTGGAGAATTTAAGAGATTACTGTAAGGGTTATAATACAGAACTAATTTATCACTTACTACTCTTTATTTGTCAATTTTCATGCTGCTGCTTCAAACTCGATGAATGTTTTGTGGTGTTTTCTTGATGCCTAAAATTGTATACATTAGATGAATTTTTAAGTTTAGTTCCAATTCGCCTTCTTGCGACTTTCGGATTGGTTAGGATTTTTGTAAGCTCTGAAGCCTGGTTTTTATCAACTTTGTAAGTTCTCATATATTTTTTGGCAAGGTAGTTCGACGTTTAATGGCCCTAAAAAAAAAAGCGGTGAGCATCTTAAGTAAACTCTTTCTTGACTGAAGTTTCCAGCAAAAATAACTGCCTTAACACCTCAGAAGGATCTTCTCTGGTTTGTTATTGTAGCAGCAGACTTATCAAGAGGAAAATTATAATGACTGAAGCAATTAAAGCTAGTTGTAGAGCTGTTTCTCCACGTCCACTGGTATAACGCCAAAGACGTTGGTGTCTAAAGCATCTTTTTTTTTGCAAACTCAGTTGTTTTGGTGATTCAAGGTGAAGAGATTGGTTCGTGACGCTTGACTGTTGGTTCAAGTTTTTTTTCCCTTCATAGCTGTTAGGTTTGCCCAGCGCAGACCTTGGAGAGAATCGGTGATTCCTGGTTCAATGCTTAGAGTCGAGAAGGTAATACTTATAGTCGAGAGGGTCGTCGGTCACCAGGGTTCCCAGCCTTGCGACAAACAACTCCGCTCGTGACATCTGCCAGTGAATGACTAACTTGGTTTAATGGTGGCCAGCTTTACACAGTCTTTTAGTCAACTAACTGTTGCCGGAAATGGTACCAAAAATGTATTTGTTGACAAGGTAGTTTACACTTAGGTGGATCCTAAAAAGAAACGATGAGATTGATGGTTAAGTAGGGAACGTTAATACTTATAATGGCACTGAAAAAGGCCAGTGGTGAGACTTCCAGCTATTACTTATTATTATTCTTGATGATAAAGAGCTGGCTGCGGGTAGCTTGACTCTTACCCTCGAAGTCTCTGTGTACGGAGACCGTCATGGAGGGAGGTATGCCGCTGACCAAAGAATATCTCGTCTTCGGGTCACTCCCCGGATAACCAACCGCTCATCGTTAGTCAGGAAAGTGGGCCTAGAGAATATCTTCTCTGTGGGAATGCCGTTAGGATGACTACTGAGTAGGAATCCGTTGAGGCTGCCAGTACTCTTCAGGGCTGTCTTCCCTGGCTTAAATTTGCAGTAAAATCTTCTCTGACGGCAGTGATAGCACCAGGCGGGATGGTGGAACGGCCACATTACTCTGAAGTGTTGGAGCAGGTTGTGCTCTAGCTAGATACATCTCCTGGTATTCGGCCGGAGACGTTATCGATAAGAATAATTTTTTATAGGTGGTACTCGTTTATCCTGAAGGTATAGGGTGGAAGTAGATCTAGGTCACTTGCCTATTGGAGAAGATTGTCGTCGGTAACTGGAACACTCGACTGCACGACTGTTATTGGCTTATCTATATGCTCGATGCAGCTCGATAAACTGCTGGGAGATAACTGCAGAAATTTTCAAGACGCTCCTTCGTATTAGAACCACATTTATTTAATTACGTTGCAGGTAGCTCCCATTTTATGTCGACGTCACCCAGCGGATCCTACTGAACTAAAGTGAAAAGCTGGCGTATTTTTGCAAAACTTTGAGCTTATTTATTGCTATTATTATTAAATTTTTTAAGACAAAAACTATACTAAAACCATCTAAGAAGTGTCAAGAATCGATATGCAAAATTTTAACAACATTGGTTCAGTAGTTCTTGTGGTTAGCGATTACAACGGTTTTAGCGACTTTGCTTCATATATTAGTAAGATAATCGTGTGAGCCGTCTGTGCTTCAAAATTTATGTGTATCTTATGGTAAAAAGATCGTTATGTTTATGGCAAAGCTCTGAAGTTTGTCCTGAATATCAAGGCTTGCTATTATTATTACATTCATTTTTCAATTTTATTTTGCGTAAATAATAGTTTTTATTAGATGTTCCAAGACCCTATTTCATAATTTGCGTTGTTTGATCATGTACTTACAGTTATACATCATCCAGATAGTATGACGTTACTATTATATGTACAAATTAATAAGTACAGGTGTAACAAAAAGTTATAAGATACCGTGTTAAGAAGTGAGAAGAGCAAAGAGATTTCTCTCACATTTTTCTAAGTATATGAGCTAATTAAAAGAACAAAGATCATACACAGAGAAAAAAATATAATAAAAATTACTGTACTAGAACGGTAATCTAGTAGTGCTCGGCCATCTAGAGACTTTTCACTATTGGAACAATTATTTTTAGTGCTTATAACACTAATTTTTGTTATCAGTATAGTGATTTTTACTGATTGTACAATAGAAATTACTGTCCAAAATGGTAAAAATAGGGTTGGCCAAGTCAAAAGTCTCTAGACGGTGAGTGACACCAGATTACTATTCCAGCACAATAATTATTATTATATTTTTCTCTCAGTGTAGCATTTGTATACTTTTAATGTAGGCGTTAAATATTTATGAATTTCTGAATTCATGATAGTCAAGTAGTGAAGCATGTTTGTATCTCACGTGGTCTCTAGTTAGCTTGAGTTCGATTCCACTTGTCAGCACCTTTTTTTCAGATACAAGCGTACATCGGAAGTCGGAGTTAGTACTTACAGAAGGAAATCTACTTCTCAACGAAATAGTTTTTCATTTGAACTTTATTTTTTAGTACCGTGGGACCAAAATGAATACTTTTAAAACTCTTTATAGATTAAAACAGTAGAAAAAAGAAATCTTGGCGAACTTTCAGAGAACTTAAAAAAGGGTATATAAGTGAGATACTCTAGGAATACTTTAAGAATACTTCAGAAACACTTTATGAATACAAACATAAGTTCGTCAGTGAATTCATAAAGAATTCTTTTTAGAGTTGTGGATACTGGCTCGGAGTAGAGTTGGAAACACAGTAAACTTGTACTGTACCGAATATGAACAGACAGTTTTCTGCTGGTTAATTGTTGGCTGTAAGTTTCATATTTTCAACGATTTAATTTTACTATTCTAAATAATAAAAACTGGTTTTTAGTGCACCATATATTAATTTAATAATAGAGAACAAAGTTTTTAGGGTCAAAGTTGTAGATCCGATACAAATTTTTTTTTTTCAAGTTCTTATTTATCTTGGTTAAGCTATACTTAGGCTCTAAAAAATAAAAATTGTTTTTTATCGAAAAAGAAGTCGTAAATCTGTAAATGCCTTTTGATTTTAGATGAAGTGTTTCTGCTTATATTTTTCTCATTCCCATCATTTCCTTCATCTTTGTTCTAATCGCATTTGCGTGTAAAGATTCATATGAGCAATGTAAATTTTAACTGACACTGTTTTTTTCTTCAGAAATACTCGTAGTAATCACTCTTCATTTTTTTTATGTACGTTGTATTTTACAGAAATTAGTCTAGTCTTACAGCATTTAGCTATAAGCTGATCAATTCAGCAAAATAAGCAGTTGGTAAATATATTGCAGCTTTTTGGTGGATCCACAATAAATACTAATGATATCAAGTGTATTAGTAACACTAAGTCTCTTTAGGAATAAAAAATTATCTAGGAGAAGGGCAACTCTAAATTTATAATGTGACGTGAAAGCATTGTTGCACTTATTATTAGGAGCTCAAAGTCATCGCGTACTGTTGCCCACGATTTTCTTGGCAGCCTGATGCAGTTTGAGATCAACAGAAACCAGCACTACAGTAATTTAGCCAGTTACATAAAAAAACTTTAAGTTGGATAAGAAATTAGCTATACAGGTAAGTTAGTATTACATGAAGTAGTTATTAAATTCTAAGATGATTAAATTTTATTAAAGGATCGTTTTTTTTAGTAACACTCAGACCACAAAATTCTTTTCAAATCCAAATTTAAGTAATAAGTTATTGCTTCAAAAAAAGCGTTCAAGAAGTTTTTCTCACATCTGTTTATTATGTTATTGTAATATAAATCTTTAAAGTATTAAATGTATTACTATGATTAATTGTTGCTTATCTAATACTAAGATTTTTGTTCTTATATTCTTGTTTATATAAAACTGTACTATGCTTTATATTGTAGTTACAAAAAGAGTATCCATGTACAATTACAACAAAACTGTATTATTAAAATATATTACCTCTATTTTTTTTGGTCATTCATATTCATATAATATTACAATAGATTTTTACAAAATAATTTTAGGAAAAACAAATTATTGATAATTCAAAATATCAGTAATAAACATAAAGTTTTTTAGGTTAAACAGAAATTATTTCTTTTAACAACATAATTTTAAAGTATTTTAACTGTAAACTATTCATTAAATTTTGGATTACCTATTTATAAAACTAAGTAAGAACAATCATCCTGGTAACGATAACGTTACTGACGTTATTTGTAAATATTTATAAATTATGGTTTGCAAGCCTTTTTTTAACTATTTTATGCAGCTACACTATTACATATTATTGTGATGGTTTTTATCATTATCAATATTATTCTTATCATTATTATAATTATCAAACTAATTGACTGTTAATTTATAGTTGCTGCTGTAACAATAAAAGCCTTGTTGCCAAAAGATACTAAACTGCAGAAATCGATATTAGTAACTGATAGTAGTAAATGGATGTTACTACCCCAAGTGAGTAAAATTCCTATATGTACGTAATTTTTGAGTAAATAATTAGCGGTGTTGTGTCACAGAACAATATTGTGATGGTAAAGTATGTTTTTTATGTAGAAAACATGGTTGTTAAAAGGTTTATGCAATTAAAATAGAATATGATTAAACGTATGCTATTATTTAACTGTACAAAAAGAAAAATTGTCGTCATAGTAATACAAATTTTTTTTCCACATTTTAACTCTATTTTCTGCTAATTAAAAAGCCAGAGGTTTTTATTTTGTTTGTAAATAAAAGTGGACAAAATGAAACAAAAACTGAAAGTCATCGCCCAAATAATTACCCATCAAAAAAATTAGATAGAATAAAATTGGGGAAACTTATTATATTGCGCAATAACTTTAAAAGCCAGTTTTTTTGTAGCCCAGTACAAAAAAAGTTGTACACTAAACTTGTCAAGCTTAATATTTTACGTAGGGATCATTTTCTTAAGAATTGAAAAATTTTTTTTCTTTCTACAAACATACGACAAAGTTGTAAAAAACGAAAAAAAAATTGGAAGTAATCAATTTTTGTCATGTAATATCTCCATTATTAGAAATGTGTTGTTAATAAAATGCACCCAGTCCACTTTTTCAAAAGAAATATTTTGACCTATTATAAAATTTATAGTTTAAAACTTCACAATAATGTAAATCATATAACAGATAGTTAATCTTAATAACACCAATGGGAATCGGTAGAAATTGACATTACTTTCAATCAAATCAGATTTCAAAAATGTTTAACAATTATTTTTTCACTATTAACTAAAGAAAATGTTCTTTTATTGTTTATAAAATATGAAAATAGAGAGGTTCAAACATTTTTTTTTGCCGTTACAATTATTTAAGCAAAAAAATTTAACATTAACAACAAAATAAAAAAAAAATAAATGAAACGAAGACCAGTGGGCAGTGAGTATACGTGTATCCAAGTAAAAAGTTACACTTCTATAAAATTATATGGGAAACAATATAATTATGAGTCTAAAAACAACTTATAGAAAACAATATTGTGTACGAAGGTGCTGCATCGTGGGAATGAGTATACCTACGTTGATTGGGTATGATATCAATTAATATTTAATAAGTTAACGATTATAAACAATATATTGTGGCAAAATACAATAAAAATAATATATAGGCTGGCCAGTACAGGACTGTGCGCTTTCATCAAATCTTCTGGTGATTTTACTCACGAAAAATGCAGCTCGTTTGACTACACCATTATTTTACATGTGTTAATTAAAAAAAAATCGATATTTAACATGTAACCTTATAAAAAAAAAAACGTTTAAGGGAGTTCACTCGCTAAGAGAATTAACGTCAATACATTGATAATATTCTGGGCAGAGATAAATTAGTGTATGAAAAACCTTCAATTCAAAATTCAAGTCCGTTTATGGCTTATAAAGTGAGATATTGATAATTTTATTATTGAACTTTTAACGTACAGTCTTATGAAAATCAGTACTGTTCTGATACATAACCTGAAATATCTGGATAATCGACAGGTACGAGTGCACTCCCTTAATGGAATTTATATAATTTGTAGGAATTTTCCAATTTTTTGGGTTCAAAAGATTATTTTTTGATAAACCTATCGAATTTTCAAATAGACCCTCAAGTTTGTTTTTAAATGAACTCAAAAAGAGGGGATCAAGTGTGCGCAAAAGCATGTATGTGAGTACATCCACATGAGAAAAACAATTCCTAGTTCTACTGCACACATTAGTGTTCCTCTCACTTCTCTAAAGTTCTCCCTAATTAACTGTATGAAGAATGTTCTTAAGTCGAAAAATCACTTCAATCACGAATGAAAAAAGTTGCTAAAAAATGAAACACAATAAAAATCAATTATTGTACTTGTACAGTACAAAAAAATTATTTTTAAGTATTGAAAATTTTGGAAAAATATGCAAAATTTTATAAACATTTATTTATTGTAAAAGTAACAAATTCATTATGAAGGAATAAATATTTATTTAGACATTGGAAAGCTGTTCTGCCAAAATACACTAATTTCTAAGTTTTCTGAAAAAACGTTTAAAAAAAAAAAAATTCGATGAAGCAACTTATTTATTAATTTAATTTATTACGAAATCAAATGAATTACTGTACATTAAATAAAAATTGACATAAAAAATAAGTTACGAACTACACCATAAAATGCAGTAATTGAACTTCTTTTATTGGTACTGTTAGTTGCAGAGTGGGTGAAGACCTCTACCTGGTGAAACATGCAAGAGATCGAGGGTTCAAATCTTTTTTTTTTTTTTTTAGAAATTGGTCAGAAAAAATAAAATTCAAAATGTCAAAATGTGTGTGTGCTGTAATATCCTGGCGTTGTGTAGTGTGTAGGAGACCGGAAGTACGTCACGGTAAACGAGGTAAAGGGGTAAGAATCAAGCAAAATCCACTTCTATCACACTTTTTCTCAACTTCAGAATCCGGAATCGTTGATTCACCCTCACTTATTACTTGCCTATAGAAGTATAACTTCAAAAAAAAGTCATACACGTGCATTTTTTGTTGAGTAGTTAATTTTGCACTTAAAAATGCAAATGACCCTGGGTAGGCCAAATTAAAGGACGATGTCAATACGTATAGCAGTGTGGTAGTGCTAAATCTTGTTGACGTTGCAGAGGAACCTCATGCGTAAGCCATCGTACACACCGTCTTAAACAAACGATTTCTTAACAAATAATCTGACAATTAATATCTAGTTATTATTTTCATAAATCTTTAGGCTCTTCCAAAAAAATTTATCCAAGTTTTATTTGATTACAATTAATAAATCAGGTTCAATAAGTAAAAATGTTTAAGTATCGTATCTCGGCTCTGGTTAGGCCTACAATTGACTTTTTTGTTAAATCCATTAAAAATTGGCGTCATAAATTGATCTTGATTCCAAACCTTTATGTTGCGAGTTGACGAAATTATAAAATGAAAAGTGATTCAACTTAATATAAAATATTGTTAACTCTAAGTTTCAAGTTTAATTTTTGGTGACAGGATTTACAGCGTTCTCAACTTTCAAATTAGTAATTATACAATAGATCGACAGCTGCTTTTAAAAAAATGGACCTCGCGCATTTTGTTAAAAATTCTTATCTAATACACAAATATCAACAATAAAAATGATGTTTTCTACGCATCTATTATTTTTTGCTTTTTATAACTGAGCTGCATATTTTTCAAACGTACAATTATCAGCTGAACAACTGTTGTAGTTCACTTTTCTCGCTACAATACTTTATTTCTGAGGTATTGCAAGATAAATCGTTTTAGAAACTTATTTTGCATAATAGAAGTAATTTGCCCACTTTATTTATTCAAACATTTTATTGGGTCATTATGTGGGCATTAAAATTTAGTTAACGTCTAATTTTCTTAAATTTAACGTTAAAAGAAGGAACTACATTTTTTGATCTTCTGGATCCCCAACTTCACTTGGGTGATAATGTATTTGGGATTGAACCCAAGTAGACTGAATGATTTAAAGAAAGCTTGGATACACTTTTGTTGGATACTGGGTGGGTGATTAGGAGTTTGAGACCAAAGCAAAAAATTACACAATACTTTAACTTAACTTAAACAATATTTTTTTGCCGTTACAATTATTTAAGCAAAAAAATTTAACATTAACAACAAAATAAAAAAAAAATAAATGAAACGAAGACCAGTGGGCAGTGAGTATACGTGTATCCAAGTAAAAAGTTACACTTCTATAAAATTATATGGGAAACAATATAATTATGAGTCTAAAAACAACTTATAGAAAACAATATTGTGTACGAAGGTGCTGCATCGTGGGAATGAGTATACCTACGTTGATTGGGTATGATATCAATTAATATTTAATAAGTTAACGATTATAAACAATATATTGTGGCAAAATACAATAAAAATAATATATAGGCTGGCCAGTACAGGACTGTGCGCTTTCATCAAATCTTCTGGTGATTTTACTCACGAAAAATGCAGCTCGTTTGACTACACCATTATTTTACATGTGTTAATTAAAAAAAAATCGATATTTAACATGTAACCTTATAAAAAAAAAAACGTTTAAGGGAGTTCACTCGCTAAGAGAATTAACGTCAATACATTGATAATATTCTGGGCAGAGATAAATTAGTGTATGAAAAACCTTCAATTCAAAATTCAAGTCCGTTTATGGCTTATAAAGTGAGATATTGATAATTTTATTATTGAACTTTTAACGTACAGTCTTATGAAAATCAGTACTGTTCTGATACATAACCTGAAATATCTGGATAATCGACAGGTACGAGTGCACTCCCTTAATGGAATTTATATAATTTGTAGGAATTTTCCAATTTTTTGGGTTCAAAAGATTATTTTTTGATAAACCTATCGAATTTTCAAATAGACCCTCAAGTTTGTTTTTAAATGAACTCAAAAAGAGGGGATCAAGTGTGCGCAAAAGCATGTATGTGAGTACATCCACATGAGAAAAACAATTCCTAGTTCTACTGCACACATTAGTGTTCCTCTCACTTCTCTAAAGTTCTCCCTAATTAACTGTATGAAGAATGTTCTTAAGTCGAAAAATCACTTCAATCACGAATGAAAAAAGTTGCTAAAAAATGAAACACAATAAAAATCAATTATTGTACTTGTACAGTACAAAAAAATTATTTTTAAGTATTGAAAATTTTGGAAAAATATGCAAAATTTTATAAACATTTATTTATTGTAAAAGTAACAAATTCATTATGAAGGAATAAATATTTATTTAGACATTGGAAAGCTGTTCTGCCAAAATACACTAATTTCTAAGTTTTCTGAAAAAACGTTTAAAAAAAAAAAAATTCGATGAAGCAACTTATTTATTAATTTAATTTATTACGAAATCAAATGAATTACTGTACATTAAATAAAAATTGACATAAAAAATAAGTTACGAACTACACCATAAAATGCAGTAATTGAACTTCTTTTATTGGTACTGTTAGTTGCAGAGTGGGTGAAGACCTCTACCTGGTGAAACATGCAAGAGATCGAGGGTTCAAATCTTTTTTTTTTTTTTTTTAGAAATTGGTCAGAAAAAATAAAATTCAAAATGTCAAAATGTGTGTGTGCTGTAATATCCTGGCGTTGTGTAGTGTGTAGGAGACCGGAAGTACGTCACGGTAAACGAGGTAAAGGGGTAAGAATCAAGCAAAATCCACTTCTATCACACTTTTTCTCAACTTCAGAATCCGGAATCGTTGATTCACCCTCACTTATTACTTGCCTATAGAAGTATAACTTCAAAAAAAAGTCATACACGTGCATTTTTTGTTGAGTAGTTAATTTTGCACTTAAAAATGCAAATGACCCTGGGTAGGCCAAATTAAAGGACGATGTCAATACGTATAGCAGTGTGGTAGTGCTAAATCTTGTTGACGTTGCAGAGGAACCTCATGCGTAAGCCATCGTACACACCGTCTTAAACAAACGATTTCTTAACAAATAATCTGACAATTAATATCTAGTTATTATTTTCATAAATCTTTAGGCTCTTCCAAAAAAATTTATCCAAGTTTTATTTGATTACAATTAATAAATCAGGTTCAATAAGTAAAAATGTTTAAGTATCGTATCTCGGCTCTGGTTAGGCCTACAATTGACTTTTTTGTTAAATCCATTAAAAATTGGCGTCATAAATTGATCTTGATTCCAAACCTTTATGTTGCGAGTTGACGAAATTATAAAATGAAAAGTGATTCAACTTAATATAAAATATTGTTAACTCTAAGTTTCAAGTTTAATTTTTGGTGACAGGATTTACAGCGTTCTCAACTTTCAAATTAGTAATTATACAATAGATCGACAGCTGCTTTTAAAAAAATGGACCTCGCGCATTTTGTTAAAAATTCTTATCTAATACACAAATATCAACAATAAAAATGATGTTTTCTACGCATCTATTATTTTTTGCTTTTTATAACTGAGCTGCATATTTTTCAAACGTACAATTATCAGCTGAACAACTGTTGTAGTTCACTTTTCTCGCTACAATACTTTATTTCTGAGGTATTGCAAGATAAATCGTTTTAGAAACTTATTTTGCATAATAGAAGTAATTTGCCCACTTTATTTATTCAAACATTTTATTGGGTCATTATGTGGGCATTAAAATTTAGTTAACGTCTAATTTTCTTAAATTTAACGTTAAAAGAAGGAACTACATTTTTTGATCTTCTGGATCCCCAACTTCACTTGGGTGATAATGTATTTGGGATTGAACCCAAGTAGACTGAATGATTTAAAGAAAGCTTGGATACACTTTTGTTGGATACTGGGTGGGTGAATAGGAGTTTGAGACCAAAGCAAAAAATTACACAATACTTTAACTTAACTTAAACAAAATATATGTATATTCGACAGCAACAGAAGTAGACTGGATTTACCACAACACTTCACAAAGTAAATTGGTGTCATCAAATGAAATAATAAATAATACTAATGACACTATACGAAATAATTGGGAACGTTAGTGACACCAAACGAAATAATAAATGATACTGGCTGCTAAATATTGTACAAGCAATAATTAAAAATTGTTTCAAACTTTAAGTAAATTAAAATAAAGATGGTGTGAGTCACATGATATTATTGTACAAGTGTTCCTTAAATAATATCTTTCATTGAACCTAAGAATTCAATAATGGGGTGCACTGGGTGAATAATCTTTGTGGACTGGCGTACGGAAGCAACACACAAACGACCCAAGTGGGCTTGAGCGTGAGGTACGTAATAATTTGTGGCCGCGCAGGGCCGTAGTTCACATGCTATTAGATACAAATTATAACTTATGAGTCACGCGCGTACATACAAACGGTAAAAATAGCGAGTCACTGAATTAAATATACTAATCACACTGCTGTGTTATCTAATTATAGAGTCTACCTGTATTAAAACCTTTATGTTTAAGCCTGTATATTTAATGGTCACCCTTCTTGGCATATATAAGCTCAAGTTTTATATAATGTACTATTTTAGCCCATTTTTCAGACAAGGCAATGAGTTAATTTTAGAATTCGTTTTAAACCCATATTTGAGACTGGTCTCATAACCTGTTTTAGGATTAGACTTCTTTTTAGATTGATTCTGAGACCAATTTGAAAATTAATTTCACACGTATTTTGAAATTACTAAGATTAGTTACGAGACTTTTTTTTCAAATTAGTTTTGAAATTTGTTTTAAAAGCTGTTATGAGATTATTTTAAAGTCTTGCTGTAAGTTTACTTTCAAGACCAATTTTACAATGGATTTAAAGACTTGTATTTAAATCAGTTTTGAGATTTGCTTTGGTACCAAATTTACGTAACTCTTTTTTTTAATACTTTCTGTATCAGTTTTCGAAACGGTTTGAATATTAGTTCTGAGACACAGTTTTAATTCATTTTAAGTCTAGTTTTCAGACAAGATTTGGTTTTAGTTTTGGTTTTAGTATCAGTTTTAAGTCCAGTTTTAACACTTATTCTGTGACATGTTTTGGGATAAGATTTGGTACTTGTTTTTAGACTAATTTTTCCACAGAAAAGCACGTCCAACATTACTTAACCACTAAAGACATTTTAAGGATTTTCTTACCGTTAAAAAATACCAAAAAAGACAATAAAAGAATACAGTGTTCTTCAATCGCTAAAACATATATTCTGAGTATGTCCAGGCTCTTACTCTTTAGCTTTAGACTTATGGATAATCTTCTTATTTCTGATTGATTACTTGTCAAAGTTGAAGCAACTCTTGACTTTCATACTGCAAACTATGTGAATTTAAATCTTCACTTACAAATTTTGGTAAAAAGATTTTTTACTCTAGTGCTTCAGCTTAATTTTTTTGTTTTCAGTCAACTATTTTTGTGATTGACCTTACACCATACATTCTAGGTTTTTTACCACAAAAATGTATCCTCTAGCTTCTAATCTACAACTTTCGACTGACGGCTTACAACTTATTATGGCACACAGCCTTTTACCTTTAACTTTTTATTACTGTTATGAAGTCCCAAATTAAGATTATAATTTTTTTTTTAATACAACTTTTAATACCCAAATTTATTCCGTAGGCTTCCGTTTTTTATTTTTACCCTTCAGCTTTGGAAGTGTGGGTGTCAATCTTCGGCTTTTAATCCACAGCCTTTAACCTCTAGCTACTAACCTGAAACATCTTTCCTCGAGCTTTGATTCCACGCCCCTAAGAGTTTCAATTTTTGAATTGTGGAATTGTGCAAAAACAAAAGTTTTCGTATTTGATATATTTCTGCACACAGACACATACATTTAAATATATGCTAGTAAGGCTCCACCTCCTGCACGCTTCACGTGCCAACCCCCCACAATAACTTGTCATTTTATGTTCTTTCAGGTGATAAAAAATGTATTAATTTAGAAAATTCATTTGCACACTATGAGACGATTCTTTGTCAAAGTACGTAGAATAATAAGAAACTGTTTGCATGTATCCCCCATTTTTATAACTTTTCCAGATCCTGATATTTCTTCCATGATAGTTTAAGAAGCATTCTTCGATCTCATTCTTCTCCCAAATTTAATGATATACTGAGAATACATTATTCTCTCTCCTTTAATAAAATTTCTATAGGGATGAACAAAGAGTTTTCAAATAAACCTGCTATTTTAAGCTTTATATACATGTTCCTAATTTTTTATACAGCAAAAGAAGAAATTATGTTAATTTTATCATACTATACTTAAAATACGAATGATTAACAAACTTTCTTACAAATCCGTATACATCGAACAGCACAATAAATATTGAACAAATTACTTGCCTCGTTCTGTAAGTTAACTTATCACAATGAGCCTCCTTAAAAGAGTGATACATCCACTGTTTGTATTCTTGTATCACTAAGCGTTATTTATATTAATGTATGCATTGGTATCAAGTAATATAAATATGAAAAAAAATTTAAACTTTCTACTAGCTCATAACTAAAATTACCACAAAAAACGTATATCACCAAAAACTTTATATATACACATAAAATTAAATGAAAATTGATGTAATTTCATTAATGATCTAACCTTGAATTAAATAAATAAATAAATTATTAATCACTAGTATGTACGAAGTCAATCTTGTTGAGGTCCTGGATAATGTGAAAAAATATATGAAGGAAATGTTTTCAAAGAAAATATTCCAATCTGTATGAGATCGGTAGAGGGTGGTGGATTGACTTAATAAAAGTATTATATGTGAAAACAATAGAAATTACGTATGTATACATTGACCATGTTATTGTTATTTTATTAATGTATATATTATCAGCAAGTAATATCCACTAATGCCAGGGTAAAGGGCACAATGGATCTGTTGGGGGACCTGGACAAAAAGTGAGCCAAGCTGAAATAAGGGAGAAAAAGACGGAATTGTTACTTATTTTGGGGGGGCAGTGGGGGGCAGGGATAGTCAATAAGCAAAGCTGTTAGGGTTATTAGAAACTGGTGTGGAATTCTCTACACAACAAGCAATATGATAAAGGAATATATATACTCCTTAATGTATATCCTTAATATTTATACATACACATATAGACATACATATATGTATATATATATATATAGTATGTATATACTAGTGCCCCCCCCCCTGCGCTCTGCGCGCTAACCCCCCACTAACAGAGTAAGTACACAAAATAACGACATTACTCGTGTATTTATCAATGCAGGCTGATAATGAGTTCACAACAGCAGAATACGTAATTCAAAAAGGAGTTGATAAAACATATGATAACATAAATATTAATTTTCCAATAGAATTTTTAAAATAATATCAGAGAATGTCTTCCACAACACGAATAAAAATTAAAAATAAATGCTACAGTATTGTTAATGATAATTTAAGTAAATCAGACGGTCTCTGTAGAGGCACAGGATTACAAATAACAAAACTTTTTAAGTATATTATAGAAGCAAAAATAATAACAAAATAAAAAAAAAGCAAAGTTTATATTCCTTGTGTATAGGCTTTTGCTATACTAAGTGAAAATGATCTCAGCGACGAGACTCAGGTAGCTCGTGCGTACTCGGCAGCGGCCGCTTGGGGTGGATAGGAGTAGGGAGGCTATTCTAGCCCAGTGGCTTCAAGCGCGCTGCGTTGCGTCGTCGGCTTGAGCTCGCCCTCTAGCGCCGCTGCCTCCGAGCGAACAAGTTGTGCTTCGCCAGAGATTAGTAGGGAGATTGCTGACTGCCATGCTACGGAAGTACGGAGTGTGCCCACTTTTTTCCAGTGGTTCGAGCGCCCCGCCGCGGCCAAGTAGCCGAACCAGGCGCGCATTTTTTTTTTATTTGAGAAGCACGGTAGGGGTATGAGAAGAGTGGATTCAAGTGGAAATGTCCATATAGGCGCACATTTTGGAGACGCGTGGAAGGGGTACACCGAATGTGCGCCTACGAGGAGAGGAGTAGAAATGTCGGCTATATAGCTTCATATATCTGAGCGCACAGCCAAAGCAAGCGACGACACGAGTTTTTCTCTTTTGAGAGTCTTTTGACTCTTCAACCAAGTACATGCTACGTATATATTTAACTGACTTGCTCTCGCTCTGGCTTCAATGTTATCTATAAATCTTATTTAATTAAATGATGGAACTAAATGCTCATTAATTATATACACAGAATTTTGATTTCAATACATTATTTTTTAACTCTCCCGTACTCTTAACATTCCCAAATCCATTTATGTTTTCAAAAAATATATAGCTTTAACTATTTTTTAGGGTTTTCAGTACAGCTTTAACCACTGATTTATTAATTTTACACATCCTAACTGCTGTATACTGTAGGACAAGCTCCAAAGGATATCCATAAACAAATGTGACTTCGAAAGGAATATCTCTCGTTCTTCGGATAGCTAAAATGGTTAAGGCTTATGCCCCTTCATCGCTTGTTTTGCAATTAAGGGTTCAAATCCACTTCATGGTAGATATTTTTTTTTTTTTTTTTTTTTTATTCAATGTATCATTTTGTCTTCATTTCTTTTATTTATGTTTCGTTAAAA
>NW_019379513.1:38048-55342 GCF_000648655.2 Copidosoma floridanum | reverse complement strand
TTAAAAAAAAAAAAAGCAAGTTCATTTAGCCGTTTTTTTTTTATGTGAAATTTAAGTGATTTCTCCATAAGCCTACATGATAAAATATTGTTTTTTCAGGTCAATATATCTTGAAAACGGTGTGGTTAAACCCTTCAAAAATTTAGCTGTAATTTGATACTATTATACCAAACAACATATCAAAATTTCAAAAATTTTCATCATAAAAAATTATCACTACCGAACCTCCTTAATATGTTCCATTTGAACTGTATGAAAAATTTGTTTAACTTTTTTTTAGATACATTAACTTATAATTTAGACAAATTTAATTGACGAAAAGCCAAAAAAAATTTATCAAATTGAGAAAAAAACTTTTTACAAAGTACAGAGAAACTTTTTTCAAACTTGCGTTTAAAGTTCTGACCAAGTTTCGCTCTGTGTCAAGAAAAAACTTTAAAAAAACTTTATCTGAACAAGAACAGAAAACTTTTTTTAAAGTTTTTCAAACTTGATTTTTTTTACGCGGGAGGGCCCAAAATATTGCAGATTGTTTCCAGTTTTCGGAGTGGGAAGAATTGGATGTATTGCGGCGATCAGAAATTTTTTTAGACAACTTTTTATCAAATGCATCCATGTTGAAATAAATACGTCAATACTAATACCAAACGTTGTCAACTAACAGATAAAACCAAATTGAGGCTATAAATATCATGAATTTTAAACTCATTTTCCGCTAATGCTACCCGACTAATTTTCTCAAACTAACTTTTTAGTAAACATAAGTATATATGTCCCTTGCCTCACAATACCTTGAGCTCCACTACCTAACTCTCTACCAAAATTTATTTCGCTTCTTGGTATCATTTGAACAGACAAGTTATTTAATTGAATATTCTCCTTTTGAATATTACGTGGCAGCGGATTCTTGAATATATTTGTTTCTAACTGTCCATCTTTACCCTTACCAGGGTCTATTTTCAAAATTTTGGAGTTGTGACTATCAATGCTTGTGTCAGATGTTTTACTTCTCTTGATACTTTCAGTTCTGGCAGGTGATGGAAGCACAGATGGAAAATGATTCGAGTGATCCTCATGAGCTGTAGGATTATGAGATTGGGTACTTCAATGACTGCTACCTACAAAAGATAGTTTGCATCCCGAGGAAGCTTCGGAGTCAGTATCCTTGACTTTCAACTCTTCGCTCACACAAATTTTGTTTAAAGGCTCCAATTCTGTAGATAGCAAATACAAATTTAGAGCATGATTTTTTTTCCTTAATTTCAATTTACTGAATTCCCAAAAGTTCAAGGTCTTATTATTAAATTTCAGTTTTTTTAATGGCTTCCCCTTTAGCAGTGCCTATGTCAACCAGTGACTTATCAAGAAAAAGTTGATTTTTATGATCGACGTATTCCAACATCATTTCAAATTTTATATCATCGATGGAATAATTTTTGTTACCATCCAAAGTGATTTGCTTTTTTGGACCGATTTCTGGTCCCATACTTAGAAAAGGAATGTTTTTCCCCTTACGATGCTTCCATCCTATTCTAATAACTCTTTTCAATAGAGTTTTGACTACATTTTCAGTTTTTTCATTCGATTCTTGCTTCGTATTAGCCAGTTTCTTACTACAATGCTGAACTGAAAAAAGCAATAAAAAATAAATATACAGTAATAATTACATTCAGTATTTTTGGATAGGTACTGGCACCATTACTTTTGAGTTATCTTTGCTTGAAGTTGATTCGTACAATCTATCTAAAAAACCTTGAAATCTTTTTCTTTTGGTATCTTTCTCATCGCTAACATCTGTAATTGCATAGTTTTCATGAATGTTAATAATAAATAAGTCTTAAGTATAAAAATATTGTATTTGTACCTTTTTCTACACTAAGATGATGCACATAAATGTGAGCCTCTAAATATATGTTCTCACTGTCAGTTTTCTATATAAATTCTTTACCATCTTGTGTTAGTGACCAATCATTTGGAAAGTAGTCTTTGATTGTTTGTTTTTTTAAAAGATTATTCGACAAAAAATACTTCTTACCACACTACAGTGTTCAATCTGAATTTTTCTTGCTTCACTTCATTGAGCCATCATGCTAATAATATGAAAACATATTACTTAAATAAATAAAACACTAAATAACAGTCTAATTAACAACAATAACATTTAATTTACTTACTCAATGAAAAAACTGCAGATTAAACTCGCTCCTAACTCTACTACACCATCCACAACAAAATTCAATATCATCTTTCGATGTACCTATATCGAGAACTCTCGATCGCAGTTTAAGGAACGCATGAACGAGCGAGTAAGTTCCATAGAGCTAAAACGGAACGCACTGCGCACTCTCGGTTTTGAGAGAGTGGCGCATAGGCGCTTTCGTATAGATATATCATATTGTAATAACACTGTTGTACATCTTACAATTCTTGCACTTTATGAGTACTATACTAATTAAGTTGCAACATAATTAGGTTAAATATAGTTGTTTATCACGCAAGTATTATTTATTTTTCCTTTGTTACCTCTGACCACAAGTTATACACTTTATCATACAATCGACTTAATAGTCAAATTCTAATTCTATCTGTATTTATTATTTCAACATACTTCAGTACCTAATATTTTGAAATTGTGTTTGATAACGTATGACTTTTTTTATATTATTGTGAATGGTAAACCTTGTGAAAAACCTATGAGCCTATTACTTTTCAATTATTTATGCTGAAATAGTAGATCATGTAGAGAGTTGAACATGCAAGATAAAGAAATTAACACTTAAGGATTGCATGTTTCGTCTTTGACACACCTCATTTCTAATCTTTTACTTCATTAAAATTTACTAAATAATAAAAATCTAGATTCAATCATACTTCTTACAAATGTGATAGCGTATATTAAATTTTTTTTAGTGAGTTACACAATATAAAGAGTAACAGATATGATGTTCCGTATATTTAGAGTTTCCACTAGTATTATACGCGATCGGAAAAACTATTGCTTTGTTCCTTAGAAATTTAACGAACATAAAATAATGGTCTCAGTTCAAAAAGTAAACAAAAAAGCAGCTTGAAATTGCTCCAGTTATTCGGTGTATCCTAATTCTAATACCTAATAGTTATTCACGTTATATCGATAGCAGAATATATTTTTCTCCTGATTTTTGAAACAAAATCTATATGGATTTTCCATGTGGTTTTTCCATATGGTAAATGTATATGGTTTTTTTTCAATAGAGTGGTTATTCAAAACGAATAGAATTCCATTAGTGTACAGACTAGTACCACAACTTTTTATAAAATGGACTCTCTTTCAGATTTTTTAATATAAAATGTTTTTAATGAGAAAGAACCCCGAAAATAATTGATTTAAAAAAAATATTTTTTCGAATACAAAAGAAAAGAAAAATAAAACGAAAGTTGATTTTGGACTAAGAGATGATACATATATCAAACAAAAAAAAATTAGATAAAGAGAAAATTACAAATAAGAAAATAAAATTCATGATGGTAGCTTGAGGAATTCTGAGATACGATCAACTATACACGTACTCACGTATACATCCACGTATATTTTTGTAAACCATGAGTTTAACAATATTTTTAATGTAAAATTTGATTCTTTAACATAAGTTTTAAAAACGAATAAAAAATGCAAAAAATTTAGTTCTGAAATAAAGTGTTTTTAAGTATAAGACGACATGTATTATAGAGGAGCGGATCAGCCCCAATTTTTTTCAAGTACCTCGAAACCTCGTTCTAGTCGCTAGAAACTCTTGATCTTTTTGGCTTCAAGAGTGTTGAAAAAGAAGATTAGGTTTATTTTTGTCTAAACTTAGGTCTCTACGGTCAGAATTAACTTTTAAAACGAAATTTCAAAAATATAGTGTGTTACGTACGAGTTTGCAAAGGCTCCGATTTATGAACTTAGAGTTTACGGCAGTAGCCGAAGACGATGGCTGTAACAAGATTTATTAAGAAGCCTATTTGAACGAGTTACGTATATTATTTTTCCACTTGAGAACCTAAAATCAAACAGTGATGGTGCTATTTTGAGGTTATAAGGTGGAAAAATTAATTTTTAGTTTCTTACAGTTGAACTCAATAGAACTCAGCAATTCGTCAATATTTTTCCATTAAAATTGAATGGCATACTCTCTAACCATTCCTCAAAATAACTTAATAGGTCCGAAAGTATCAAAATATTTTGGGGCATGGTAGAAAATTTCAAAAGAATGACTTTTGGTTACCTGATTTTATAAGTCTTTTATCAAAAGCTTAGTTATAAAGTATTTAACTATACATTTCCAAATATGTAGAACTTAAGTTTAAGATTTAAAGAAGTTTTTGGTTAAGTGCAGTCCCCCCGCATGGTTCCCATATAATTAATCGGTAAGCATGAATGCATTAGATATTTTGGTGAGCTATATTTTTGACTTTTTGCTCTTAACTATAGTTGTTTTTTGTGCTCATTCGTATGCTTAGTACAATTTAGTAAAAAATATTATTAATACTTATTGTGTCGTGTCAAATAATAATAGGTACATAAGCGAACTTACATCTAATATTAAAACAAACTTTTATTTAAATGCATCGATATACATAGCTTGGTGATATCCGCTCATTTGGGTGGGTGACCGATCTCAGACTCGTCTGCGTGACGCAGCGTCCATCGTGCTCCTCCCTCTCCATCTTTTTAGTGTCAGTGTGTATGCATGTGCATGTGGGTATGTGTTAGTGTCTCTCTGTCGTGGTGTGCGGCACAAGCAACAACGATAGTGTAATACACAACATTTTCTCCCTCTTCTGAGTTGTAATATAGTAATTTCATTGAGAAGAATACTCGCGTGGTGGTTGGCGCTGGCGTGTGCTTCGACGAGTGGCACAAGGGGTATGTAGAGTCAGTGGTGACCTATATTCACAGGGTTTCGCAGGTATTGCTGGTGTGGGCGATGTAGGGGGTGTTGCTGATGTCGGTGTACCCCCTATTGGTGTCACAGTTGTTACTGGTTCATCGGAACGTATTCGAGCTGTATCCTGATTGCTCGGACGTTGAAGCTGATTCTTCTTGGGTAGAGTTTTCGATTGTTTCTTCTGGTTTCACTGCCTCATCTACGTTGGGGAATGCCCTAGCTGATCTGGTCAATGTGCCGCGTGAATAGTCTTTCCTTGTAGTTAATCTGATGATGAAGATCACCGAGGCGCGACGCGATGATCCCAGGGAGCCATTTATCTAGTTAAGCGTTTCCAGCTAAGAAATTAATTTTCTGTTCTTTTTCGAATGTCCGGAACGCTGAGTTCATGCACCCTTGTTGTTTCTCAATGACCCTCGTGCGGACGTCATCAGGCCTGGTCAGGTCGAGTCTTGTACAGATATCTCGGCCCAAGAAGAACTGAGCAGGGGACTGGCTTATGGTAGAACGCGGAGCCTTGCGGAATTGACGAAGCAACTGGTTCAGGTTTGCTCGGGGAGTTCCTTTTGTAGTCTGCATTGCGTAGAGGGCATCTTTCACCGTCTGGACATAGCGTTCAGCTTGGCCATTGGTTGATGGTTAATACGGATCTGACAGCTTATCCCTACTGTAAAAAATCATGCGATTTCTCACGTAATCGTCTCACGTGATTTCTTACGTGAGATCTTATGTCGAATTCTCACATGATGTATCGAAAAAATTTTATTTTTAAAAATAATTGTCTGAAACATAATTCAACCCAAATTTATTGATCACAAATTGTGTCACTATCCGTTTGATAACATAAAAACTAGAGAACTAAAGTGGTTTATATAAAATTTAGAAAAATAACTATTTTTTTTAATGTTCCAAATTAAACATAAAACACTTTAATCCCCCAGTTTTGGTGTTGTCATACGGATGGTAACTATAAACGTGATCAATAAGTTCGGGTTGAATTGTATTTTAGACAATTATTTTTCAAAATAAAATTTTTTCGACAAATCATGTGAAAATTGGACGTGAGATTTCACGTGAGGAATCACGTGATTCTTTCCAGTAGGGATGGTATTTAACGCCACAGGTCAAAAGAAAAGACTTGAATTCTTCCGAAACGAATTATCGACCATTGTCAGAGACAACAGTGACTGGTGTTCCGCAAGTTGAAAACAGATCGTCCAAGATGGTGACGGTCGCGGCTGCTGTTGTAGAGGTAGTAGGTTTAACCTCGAGCCACTTAGAATAAGCGTCAACCAAAATCAACATCATAGTGTCAGCTACTGATGGGCCTGCGTAGTCCATGTGAATCCGTTCCCAAGGTGCTTACGGGTACTCTTAATGGTAATCTCGAAATTTCGGTGGTGCATGTGCATGATCTGCACACGCTGTGCAGAATTTAGCAAGTTTTTCAATGTTTGCATCAATGTTAGGTCAGAAATTAAATTAATGTGCAATACTTTTCATCTTTACTATGCCCAGGTGGGCTATGTGTAGATTAATTACGATAGTGTCACATAGTCGAGGTGGTACAATCACTCGATGCTCGAATATCAGGCAGTTGGTGGCAAGTTTGTAGTTTGCCTCGGATACCTTGTAGTTGTAGCGGGTGAGATCTTGTTCTGTTTCAAGGATCTTGACGATCTTACCTAGATGAGCGTCCTTCCTAGTCTCGCGTGCGATAGTTTCTGTTTTCACTGGTAACTGTAGCACCTAGTGGACTGTGAATAGGTCAAAATCGTCAAGCCGTATGTTTCCTTCTATTGTGGAGAAGAAGGTCTTAAGACTAGGTTAACCGTGTCAGGGAGGTGCGCTTGAGAGCAGTAATCGGCATTCTCGTTAGCCTTAGAGTTCTTGAAGATGATG
The DNA here is from genome assembly GCF_000648655.2 of Copidosoma floridanum. The sequence continues at coordinate 48,530 of NW_019379513.1, read as the reverse complement.
TCATAGTTAAAATATGCCAAGTAGTTGGCAGAATTAGCCATGCGACTGATGCACAAAACCGGTAATGACTTCTCCAGATGCAAGATTTGGGTCAAGGGTAAAGTGTCAATCGTACAAATAGAAAAACTTCTGCACGGCCTATACGATCGCAAGCACCTCTTTATTGATTTACGGATACCTCTATTCTGTTGCTGATATCGTTTGGCTGGCGTAAGCTGTTGGGCATTCCTGTTCATTGCCGAGTAGTGTAAAAGCACTGCGTCTAGACCAGTTTTGCTGGCATCCGTGGCCAGCAGGAGTGGCAATGCTGTATCGTACAGCATCAGTACATGTGGCGAGATGAGGGCGTTCTTGATGTCCACGTAGGCCTTGTCACCCTCTGGTGTCCATATGTAGGGATTCTTCTAAAGCATGTCTCTGAGGAGGCGATCTCTTGTTAACAGGTTGAAAATGAAAGAGCTGTAGTAGATTGCTTTTTCTAAAAACAGCTGGAGCTCTGCCGGGGTGACCGGCTTCGGTGGGTATCGGACAGCTCTGATGTGCGCATTAGACTTGTGGATGACTGACGCGTCAATCTTATGACCCAGGGCTTCGGGGACAGTTTGAGCAAAAACGCATTTGGAGCAGTTGAGTTTTAGTCCATGTTGCCGAAATCGCTCTAAGGTGGTGGTAATAGCCTGTATCAGATTCTCGAACGAATCGGCGAAAACTATTGTGTCATTAAAAAAACTTACGACGTTTTTGTAAGCCCTGTAGGACTGTGTCCGTTCGTCGCTACCAAATAGCGGGAATGTTGGCTGCTCTGTAGACTGCTCTAATTGGTTAGATCAGATCGTGAGTCAGTGTATTGAGAGTGAGCTCATGGCTGAACTCTTCGTTGACCTCGAGATGAGTATAGGCGTCAGTGATGACTAGATATCATAAGAAGGCGGCACCGCGCATTCGGTTGAATAGATGCTCCATCTTGGGATTCAGGTGTTCGTCGATGGTAATCCACGACGTGAGTCGTTGATGCCCACTCGGAATAATCGTCCCTTTTATAGAAACCGGACGCTATTTTGGTGTCGATATCTTTGGCATATGCATGACAGAGTGCGACTGGTACGTCGCGTGCCCTTGCACAAACAGGGATGGCCCCTGCCTTAAGGTGCATCTTGATCGATGGCCCTGACATCTTTTCAGGGATGCTGCTGAACACGTCCTGGTACCAGTCAAGGATGTTTTCAAGTTATCTCTGCTACCTTGGGGGTAGTGGCTTCTGGTATAGTCAGAGTTTATGGATTGAGTGAGGCGTCGCAAAGAGGTGCTCGAAGCTGATTTCGCGTCCAAACTTCGAGATCCATTCTCAACTGAGAATCATCTCAACTTCGTCGTCAACCACGTAGAGATCAAGGTTTCTAGTTGCAAATCCAATGGTGGCGCTGACTGTCATTTTCCTGACACAGTTAATGGGGTGACTAATATACCTGACGAACTTACGGTTAGCCTTCTGCAAAATAAAACCTGCCTTAAGTGATTCCAACTTGGATTGTGAATTGCGTATTGCGCGTGTTGATCTTCAGGCATCTTGCTCAGGTTCAGCGCCCACGTAAACCGTGTGAAATAGGTAAGGTTGCACGAAAAATTGTGGTGTCCAAGGCTCTATGGATGGTGCTGATTCATCTACGACGGACAGGCGACATGCTTGGGTAATCGCTCCAGCGAGTTGATGAATCACAGATTCTGTGTCGTCTGGCATGGTGAAAGAGTTAGATAAATTTCACTAACTCGTGAGGTAATGAAGTCTGTTCGGTGTCCAAGGTCACGTTGAGGTTAGATTTGCTGAACTAGACTTTACCTGGCAGCATTGTATGCAAAGATTTTATCCCACTTCTGATACCACTGTGGTGTCGTGTGAAATAATAGTAGGTGATTAAGTGAACTCACATCTAACATTAAAGCAAACTTTTATTTAAATGCTTTAATATACATACCTTGGTAATATCCGCTCATTCGGGCAGGTAACCGATCTCAGACTCATCTGCATGACGCAGCGTGCGTCATGCTCCTCCACCTTAATCCTTCAAGTGTTAGTGTGTATAAATGCGTGTGTGTGTGTGTGTGTGTGTGTGTGTGTGTGTGTGTGTATTAGTGTGTCTTTGTCATGGTGTGTGGCACAAGCAATAACGATGGTGTAATACACAACAATAATCAAATGAAAGTATTAAATTAACAGCTACCATAGTGTTGAGTGCCAATGATATTGTAATATAAAGATAAACATATCACATTGATTACAATGTTTTTTATTGATTATAGTCAAATATTTTTTCATTTTATATTTTTACGAGATTTTCTACATAAACATAAGGACACTTTTTTTGTGTATATTTGCAAACATAACAATCACTTTCTTCCAATTGACACTCAGCTTATCCTATTCGCATTAATCATAACGAAAATAATGTTATATACAAACCAGCATGTTGAGCAAAAATCAATTTATTGGTTCTCATCGACGTAAAAGTTCTGAAGAAGTTATGCTAATTTATCTTTCACGTTATTAAAAAAAAAAAAAAAAAAAAGAACACACTTTCATATTTTTTAATTAAAATAATGTAAGGGAACACAAAGTGTGCTCGTATGATATCTCAAATTCGCTCATTTTTACTCCATCCAAACAGCCACCATGTTAGTTCTAAGTTTTTACGACCTTATTGGCTAACTACTCACGAAATTGTCTTTAAATTTTTGACTGTTGTGAGTAAATATAATTAACTGGAGCTCCGTGACATATGGAACAACATACTACGCTGAATTCTATTAACTTAAAGTACTTATAATGAAAAAAGGATTCTGACCATCAAGCCCCAACCTTAAACGAAAATAAATATGATATTCGTTTTCAGTACCCTCATAAACATATAGACCCAGCGTTTTTAGTGGCTAGAAGGAGGTTGGTGGATTTTTCATTTTCTAAGCTCCTTTTTGGGCGCGATCCGCTTCTGTCTATATAAAACTTTTTAGAAATATAGCATGATATGAGGGTATATACACATAAAAATTATATAATATGTACATTTTAAGTTACTTTTTTCGATGCAAAAGGGTTAAATAAATTTTTTAACACATCAAATGGTTATGACAATTACCAGATGGCAATCTATTAGTAGACTTTAAAAGAGAAAAAAATATGAGAAATGAGTCTTCTTGACATAATTATCTTCATTACATGTTTCGTTTACTCTTCGATTCATACAGTCAGCATGGTAAAAAAATTTGTTATATTTTTCAGTGAAATTGGATGCTATTGAGATTTCTCCCAAAAAATTAACATTCCGAGGTTGTGAAAATGCAGTTAAAGATTTGAGAAAAAAATTACGTAAATTTTTTAACGAAGCAGATGGACATGGATCGCTACTGCGCAAGCCACCGTCAAGGATGATAACACCCCAATATTTTATAACTCCTAACGTAATATCATGTTATCCAATTAAACGCATGGACTGGATTGCTTTTGTTAATGTAAACAATTACAAAAAGTGTTTTTCACCTAGTGATGATGCCGTTCTCGTGCAGAGATCCCATGTTTTAATGAATACAACACGATAAAACATAGATTAATTGTAGGTAACATGCATAATCACAGAACTGTAAGTGATAGCTTGTTTTAATGTAATAACAGTAAATAAAAACCATACATTCAATCAATATAAGTTAAAATTAAAAAAAAAAAGTTTCTTCCAATTAAAAGTGAGTAATATAGCTAAGAGCATACGGGGCAACCAAGCCTCGTATCCCCTTAGGAAAACAGAGCCACCCGTATCATGGCCTAGCCTCATAGCTATCGAGCCATAAGCATACCTACTAGCGCCGCAACCTGGCCCTCGTGCTGAACCTGCTGCGCTTTCCGCCAAAACAGCTCTGGATCGGCGTACCTACTCAGGCTCTTGTGCGAGTACCAGATCTGCTGTGCTATTTCCCTCTTTCACCTCTATTTGTAGTGAAGAAGATTCAGTGATACTGTGATCTCTTAATATTTTATTATTTGCAATAAGTGAATATTATTTGTATAACACATAGATATCTTCCATTGATTAATTTAGCCACTGAGTAAATTTTTCTGTACATAGCACCAATTAATTTTTAATTAATTATTTTTAGGTCTAGAGGATAGCATGTGTCGAAAGATAGCATTTATCTAACGATAGCGTGGGATTAGGTTACGTGAATAATAATAAAAAATTTTCAATACATACATTTAGTTAAAATTGAATAAGTATCAAAAAAAAATTAACGCCTCTTGTAAGGGCCAATTGTTCTAGAAAATTATTTTACTTATTTTTTATTTACTTCATATCCATATTTTTTTATTATAATGATTCTTTTTTACTTTTAGCTGTTATACTTCAACGTGCCTTTCTAAGAAAAATTTTCCAGCTATCTTTATTCCCTTTGATAAAACAACTCTTGCTGCTTTCCTCCAACTTATTTGATTTATTGAAATAGGGACCTATTTTGATGTTGACTGCTCAATAGTTACACATTGAATAAAGTCTCATATGATTTTTATATTTATTTTGTAAGGACGTAAATTTCTAATGTGATTTTATCATTGCATCTTTTCGTCAGACTTAATAACATCTTCGCACTCCACTTGAAAGTAGAATTTTTCCATTCGGTGAACCTTGTGGATAGCACACATAAATCTATATGCATTATTATGGTGGGATCATGCAGTAGCTAATGTTGGGAGCTCAAAAAGTGGATAATCAGTCACAATAATAAGTTGCCAATTACACCTTTTAAATCACTTTTTCTTTAATTCTCTAATTAAAAAAGTCTTCTTAGCATATTTGAGATTTTTACCTGTCAATTTAATCCATAACAGGCCTGCTCAAGCCACGAATTTTAGTATTTGTATTTATTATACACAGTTTTTAACTTGTCAATTTCTATACCATTTAGTTCATATCGTATTTTTTTAAACATATAGTACGTACACGGCAAGCAAATTCAGGTAAATTTTTACCCTGATTGTCAGCGTAATTCTGGGACAATCCGACGATGCAGTAAATTTTATCCTGTGTGAACTAAAATTTTTATCCTGAGTCATGGTAAACATTTAGGGAATAGTAAAATTTATAGTCAGTCCTTATAATTTTTACAGCAGGGTCGGTAATTTTTATCCCCAGTCAGGGTAAAAATTCCCCTCACTCTCTCTATAACAGCGCCACGGTGCGCTGCCAGAGGGGAACTTCGACCAGCTGTATGCTTCACACCTACTTAAACTGTTGTCCGTGAACACGATCGACGTGATATTCGTACCCTCATGATTATTAGCCAGAGCTTCCCCTTGAATTAAAAAAAATTTCTCGTGAACTAATGTCTTGCGCGGCTAAGTTTGGGGCCAACTAGGCTCTGGCCTTAATTAAACTGCAATTGCACCTACTACAAAAGCCTGTTTAATAACAAAGTCATACAAAATGATAGATAATTGATAATAATGTTAAATAAATGGTTGAATAATGAAATAAGTGAATAAATAATTAAATCAATGATTAAAAAAAAAAAAAAAAAATGTTGTGTTCATTAAACTACATGACATTGTACATTCAATTTACATCTTGTTACCATTTTTTTATAATTGCTAATTTACCATCGTAAGTTTTAACAGAGTAAGTGACACAACAATCATGTAAATTTTTGCTCGACGAAACATACCACTCGTAGGTTGATGCAATAATTTCATAAGCAGCTAAGTGCTCATCTACGAAAACATCTATTAATTGCTTACTTACTTACAAAAAGTCATCTCCTTGCAAAATAATTTTATTTGTGGACCGATGTCAGTTTTTAGTATGATAATACTGTGCATATTGATAATGTTGCCTTAGAAATATGTATTTTTTACGATATTAATTAATTCTAATTTTTTAATACAATCAGGTAACAGATTGCATACGCATATAATTTATGGTATAGTAGAAGGAGTGACACTTTTAATATTCTTATGGTCCTAGGTCTTAACTTTTGCTTCGATTTCTGTTACTAATCTGTAATTAAAGCTAAGCTGGTGTCGTATAGCAATTGACCGACAAATATTTATTCGGGAAATCGAAGCATGCGATGCGATTTTCCCTTGTTTGTTTTTGCTTTCATAGCGCATACAGCAAATTTTCCAAGCTGGTTCGACATTGGATTTTATGCGAGGATAATGCAACGAATGGTGATGTTTTGGTCGAATGCTTTTAGGATCAATCGAACTTAAAAAACTAGGTAATCATCAATTTTGACAGTCAGTGCTTTTATCGTACTTTCATGAAATGCTGGACTCATAAACATTTTAATTAATTTAACAACATGTTTCAAAAAAATGAAATTATCATCTTGTAGTATAAGATGTCCAATAATGTAAGTGATATGTCTAATAAGACACAGCATTTCAGACGCTGACATAATGAATCGCTTTTTAACAATATGAGTAGATAAGCTGTGGCGATTCCAGCCCAGGTGGGCTCAAGTCGCCAGGCGATTTTGGCCCACTCCCTCTCCGTGGCGAGCGGCCCCTCTTTTCGGGTGGAGTGGTCCCTGCTGCAGCCAATGGGTGAGCAGGAGCTGTGGCTTCCTCGCATTCCTTGTGCGTGCGCTGCTTGAGGTTGCGTGCGCCACCTGCAGCGCTGCTAGAGTTTGCGCGCGCTGTTTGAGTTTATGCGTAATGTGCAGCTTGTGCACGTGGTAGTTATATGCATACATAACTTTTTTTTGTGTTAGCGAGCGCGTTGCATAATAATGCAGGATGTGGAGTGGTAGGAAAATAATTGTTAAACATTTTTTGTTTTATTTTTAAAATCAGTTTATATTAAATGAAAAATGTACATGATTTACAAAACGATTTTGTTAAACATGTTGTTCTTAAAATACAATACAATGCATTCTTACAGCTCTATACTATAATTATTATCATCATCATCAACATCAACCCATTCCATATTGAAGTAAAATTTTTTCATTCGCTTCACATTATGAAGAGCACACATGGATTTGTAGGCTCCGTTGTGATGTGTGCAAGTAGTAACCAATCTTGGAAGCTCGAACGGTGTATAGTCTATCATATCAGTGACCTTAAAGCCAAATCTTTCAAGCCACTTTTTTTTTAAATCTCCAATGACATGTATCTTTGTAGCATTTTCAAGATTTTCCCGTAGAATATTTCCTATCTCTGTATACTCAATTTTTCCCGAGTCCCAGGTTAGTCCATAATAGCAAAGTTCAAGGTATAAATTTTCATATTTATACTTTTGGGGTAATTTTCGCCAGCTGAGGGTGCTTTAAAAAGAAATACTTGGGCTTCTGCATCGTTAGTATTGAGCGGAAGGATAGCCAATTCTTTGAGCACATAATCACTACCCGGTTTCTTAAAACCTTGCATGTCCACAAAATACTCCATCTTTCGCAATTATAATATTTAATTTGATTGCTTTTTTATTTTTTCGTAACCTTGATTTTTAGGACAAGATCCTTTGTTGGTTGAATATTTATCGACGAAGTTTTTTAGCCCCGATTTCTTATTTCTATCATCATCATCCTTAGTTGAGATTATTTGATACTTAACATTAGTTGTAAAATTACTCGTACACGAATTATGTGACATATTGATTAAAGTAAAGCTTATTAAACATATTAATTTTCAAACAATTTTACAGTCTTTATCTTTCGATTTTTCCACAGATTTTTTTTTATCAACCTTTATATCCTTCTTCTCGTTTCTTCTCATAAATTTTTCCGACTCTTCTTGTCGTTGTTTGTTTTCTGCTTTTTCTTTACTCCAGCTGTTGCTCTGACCTTTATCCATTGTGGTTGAAAATAAACTAATGCTAGCAAAGCCCTGAATCAACTTTATATCTACACAAGTTTCTTGACATCCCCACTCATTAGAATGTATTGAACTATACGGTCGTGCAAAATTAATCAATAAGCTGACGTATTGGCAGGAAAATTTGTATGCGACTCAAATTCTAGCCTCACATCTACTAGAGCATTTTTTAATGACTCGTTTTGTTTCGAACAATCGAGAACGATTAAAGATATTTGATTGAGAAAAAGCTGTTTGCCCAGTGAAGGTGTACAATCTTTGCCATAGTATGAATTTTTAAAATTAGCGTACATATGATATAGCAATGCATACTGATTATGCGTTATATCAAGATTCAAATCACCATAAGGATAATATTGTGAATTAAGGTAGCGTTTAACATTTCTTATGTTGCAGTGATCAAACATACTAGCGCTTACATTTTTCTGATTTTTACGGTTAGTTTGAAAGGCTAAAATAACGTAACGTGGCTTTTCTAACGGATTTGATGTTTTAACTGTCCATATATGTTTGGATGTGCTAGGTAACAGGGGCTACTTATAAAATTCTCAAGTTCGAAAACTCATAGGTATAAACTTGTTTTTTTACAGATAGTTTAATAGACGAATTTTATGATAATCTGACATTACCACATATGGCATAAGCCACTCGAGCTTTAATATTGCTATTTTAAAGTTGCTACGGCCACGGGATCAGCAGCATTAGCATTAACTGGAGTTTGCAACACGGCATTTACATCGTTTCTTGCTCTTGTAAAAATAAGCTCATGTTTTACATAAACAACTATCTTACGATAGTCTTCAGCAAAACCCAAAATCATATTCAGTGAAAGCATGAAATCAAAGTAGCCGTTATCATTAGTGAGATCATCAGCTTCTTCTCCAACACCAAGCCAACTGGCATTTATCATAAATTGTTGATCAGGACGAAGTGATAACCAATTTTTCATAAGGGTTGTTAATCCAACATTTTTGCACTTGTCGACTTCTATGGCATGTATCTTATATCTAATTTCTTCAAATAAGTGGCAGATTGCGTTGTTTATTAAGGCAGTATTTGTTACTGCTGTATTTCCATCTGCTTTGACCAATCTTCCATAAACATGTAAAGAACTTCTGGATGGTAAAAGACACAAATCTTGATGTTGAATTGAAATTCGAATTTCATTGCTGTTACCATATGTTGAAGATGCATACGGCTGATGAGCATGAATCTCATAGTGCGCAAAAGATTTATCAAATGCGACTGGAGACTGAATACTTAGAATCTCGTCCATTTTTTATGCAACAAAAAAGTATCCAACTTATTATCTACCAGGGTTTCTTATTTGTAAACCAAGACTTTTTATAAACTGTATGTTTTGATGAGTTAATTTTTGACGTGTTGGCTGTCTTCTTAGATGTCTCGATGCTTTTATGGACTGTTTTTTCTGACGTCTCAACGGTTTGAGAGCTCGTCGTTGACTGAGTGCTGGAGTGCATATTAAGCTACCTATATGATTTGTTTGATTATAAATGACACCCATTATGAAGAGGGTTTTATATGCAATCTTATAGTTATGACTTCACCACGAAAATTAACTAAATTACCGTCCTGATCTACCATACTTACTTGAATATGATTAGTAATACGTCCAATAATCGATAAATAAATTATTTGTAAAGGAACTTTAACAATTTTATATCCTGGTGGTACAACTGGAAAAAATTCATGAATCGTGTGCACTTTGTTGCTATTTATGTAAGCTTCTCTCGTAATGTTACATTCAACTCTTAATGCGTTTATCTTTAGAATAGCTACAGGTAAGTCTGAAATATGAGTGGTGTTACTGTTAAGAACTCGCTGAGTGAAACCTAAAGACAACCTATAGAATCCTTAGGTCGAAAGTCAATGGTATGGCTGCACTTGATAACACTTCGAAGCGTATTATTGTTTGGCTTAATATCAAGAGTTATGTTGCGAGGTTGGGTTGGTAATACAATAAATTGATTGTCAACGTAAAATTTATTACAATTTTCATCAATATTTGGAATTGAGTTGAATGACAAAAGTTCTACTAAACCAAGAACTTAGCTGTGTTTTGGCGATAATTCAATAGGTGAAAAATACTGTGCTTCTAACACAGAAGAAGTACCAGAAAGGCTTAGTGTTAATGTTTCTTTCATCGTTGTCAAAGCATAACTAAGAGGTTTCTCTTGATGTTAGAAAGTTATATTTGTTTTGAAAGAAACTTTAAGCACAAATGACCGCAGTTGTAAGAGTTAAATTTTTGATAACGCTTATGATTATATTTCACCTTATTAACTTTGAGATATAACATTAAGTCGATAGGTGGCTGAAGATCTCCAAAACTGTCAAAATATACAACATTATTACCACGTTTTCGATAAGCCACCCAGTGAGTTCCAGGTCCATTCTTATCATCAAGATTTACTATAGCTGTTACAGAAAACCGCGGGCCATCAGCAGATAAGATGTTTTTCATGAATACTCCACGAAAACGGTGGATTTTTAAGATTTTAGAATATTTAATCAAATCTATGTTGGTCACAGCTCAATCAGGTAATTTTACTGCTTTGAACTTTTTATGATTTTTTTTTTTTTTTTTTTTTTTTTTTTTTTTAAAC
>NW_019379513.1:0-18434 GCF_000648655.2 Copidosoma floridanum | reverse complement strand
GTATCATATATATATATATATATACTGCCCGTATAATTGCCTACTAACAAGTCCTTATGGTAGCATAACAATGCCATAGGAGGCCCGTATCTTCCCTTTATGGCAAAGTACACAGCCCATTGTTGCGCCGTACAGAGGTTACCCTGTACGGTATACGCCGCTCTACGACCAAGAAGTATATATTATACTCTCTAACACCCAACGATGAGGGGTAGCTTGGGAAGCGTCAAGCAAGTCGCCCGAGCTGAATATTTGGTCATTCTTAAGCAGTCCGTCTAATATTATGAGCATCAAGACGGTTGCATATAATTGATTGCTTCTATACTTTGTGTACGATTCATTAATTATTGAATAAAACTGTTATTGCTCAGATCTGTGTGCACCAGTAATATTTCCTTCAGTGCTCTCAAAAGTGGCTACCAAGCCCAGGCGGCATTCACAGTTAATTACTAACTCATGTAATGTACATATGTAATTACTAACTCCGACTTCCATTATGCACTTATACTAGAAAAAAAGTCTGCAGCCAAGTGAAATCAAACCCAAGTGAGCTAGAGCCCGCATGTGACACAAACAAGCTTCACCACTTGACCACCGAGGATTCGGAAGTTCAAAAGCATTTAATGCCTGTATTATCTGTATACGAACACTATGATTTTTGCTCTTTAATTAGCTCATATGATTCGAAAATTGTGTACAAAATCTCTCTGCTCTTCTCACTCCTCGAAAACGTTATGTTATAACTTTTTATTACAAATGCACTTATTTTTACGTATGATGGTAATGTCGTACAATCAACTGGATGATGCATTATTATGAGTAGATGATCAAACTACGCAAATTACAAAACAAAGTCTTGAAACGTGTAATAAAAATGATTATCAACCCAAATAAATACAAGGATAAATACTGCTAAATAAATGTTATAATTATAGCGAGCCTTAATATTTAGGACAAGCTTCGAAGCTTCACCATAAACATGATTGAATTTTAATAATAAAGTACACAAAGCTTTCGTAGCACAGATGGCTCGCACGCAAATTTACCATTTCTTTTTTGCATCCTAGGGCTCAAATCTCAGTATTGACGATGACTTTTTTTTAATTCGGTGATCTTACTGGTTATTCTTCAATTCTTCTTTTTCTAATATTAGTACTTCTGCAAACATTTAAATTTAAATTAAGTATTTAATACCTTGAATAATTTTATTGTCATAGCTCAATAAGCTCTAAGCTTGTATTTTTGTATCCTGTGAAAATTACGTTACTGTAACCTTTTTTCGATGCCAAAAAATTAGTTTTTTGCTTTTTTTAAGAGAAAAATACCCAATAGAATGTCGTTTGTGAATTTTCCTCAAAACTTAATAATAAATCTTCAGTTCTTTTTTTAAATTATCCTGAAAACTTATTTAATGCCATATTAGGTGTAAAAAAGTGCAGCATTGTTTTAAAACAAAAAGAAATTCTGGCACAAACATGAAAGTCTCAAAATTATTGATTAAAAAATTTAAGTTATTTTTATTTTTTGTAGCAACGTGCGAAAAACATTAAGCTCTTACACCATAATAAATATTTACTATCACATTAAATATTCTTTTTTAACTTTTGCGTCTGCCTAATTAATACTAATAGGTAACTTTAGGGACAAGAAAGTTAATAAGTAACTTATAAAACCGATTACATCGACGAAGATTCGAGCCCAAAAATGCAAAAACGAAACGGCGAACTTTTATGCGAGCCACCTGCGCCAAGGGGAAGTATTGTAATACGTTATGTGGCAATTGAAGCAGTTCCATGTAGTCAACTTCATAAACCAGCCTGAGTTTTAACCAATATATAAAAAATAGAAGGTTGTACCAGTAAGTGCCATTTGCGGAAAGATTAGTATTTATTATCTTCTTGGAAATAAAACATGGATCCATTTTTTTAAGATCAAAATTTGAGTATTTATTTATTTGACAAACAAACAAAATCACAAACCACTAATCCTTAACGATCCAACGCGCTCGCTTGTCCGTGCTACTGTTTATTACTTAAGTAAAAAAAATCCCAAGCAACTGGTCCTCAGTTACCCTATTCGATCACATACCTAGATTTATTATTAATTTCAACACAAACAAAAACTCAACATGATTTCTGGAGTCCTGCCTGGAGCTATTATTTCTTATCCACACGGATGTGCTAGCTGTGGCCAATAACTTTTCTCTTCTTATTTAGGCGTATAATGTACCAGTGTAATATTTTTTTCTTAGCAAGAGCGGGCGCAACGAGTCATGCTAGGATACACGTATGTGTTAGCCATGGCCGATAACTCTTCGCTTCTTATTTAGGCGTATAATGTACCAGCGTCATATTTTTTTTCTCGAGAGCGGGCGTAGCGAGTGATGCAAGTTGACAGAGAGAACATGTATACCATTTCATAACTGAAAGCGTATCCCAACATTGCTTGGCTTACTCTTCTTCACCGCAGTACCTCGCCAACGAATAGAGTAAGTTAATACGATAAAGTAATTTTAATCGGCGAAGTAATAAGGAGGCGTGAATGAAAAAAATCGACATAGATTCATGAAGAACTAATTTATTGCATAAGTATTGTGTTTCAGGTGTACATTGAGTTAAAAATATCGTTTTTTCATCGCTGCTCTTTTAAAATCCATTTTTTCAAAGCTGTAGCATTCTTCACAGCACAATGAGCTGAATTAAATTGGTGATTGATGCATTCGATATCATCCATACTAATTTTTTTTAAAGCTGGACATTGCCTAATATCATAAATGTACCTATAAAAATAATTATGTTATGCAAATATTTAATAAAGCGTAAGAATCATACTATGAGTAATGTACCTATTAAATAGCACACGGCGCAACCATTCGATTTTTCAAGACCTTTTACGTAAATAACATCATCTTCTTTAATAATGGCTCGAAAGGTTGTAGCTAGATCCTCGTAGGGAACTTCTCCCGAGCTCCAACGAAGACCGTGGTAATTAAACTCCAGCCATCGATTTTCACATTTGTTCTTAGGTAATAGCTGTGCCCAAGAATATGGGGGCTTAACGACAAAAACTGACGGTGTAGCATTTTCTTGTAGAGGTATAATAGCGACCTCTTTAAAAATAAATTCATTGTGCATGGTTTTAAAGCCTTGAACATCAACCACGTACTTCGTCATCTTAACGTTGTGACGATTATTAGTTAACTAACCCCTCTATCGATGTGTCATCTCTTTTTATACAACGCTAGTCACCGCTAGTCATCACTCGTATCGCTTTCACAGAGGCAAATCAGTATAAAAGAAAAGTTCAAGCAGCGTGTCATTCATTTGAGTACGTTAACGCGAGCTGTAAGTATAATGGAGCAACTCCGCGAGAATTAAGCTAACGCCAACGCCGTGGAGCGTTACGTAATTTTCTGTGAAATATTGCGAATAGAATATCAACGCTTTCTGTATAGTGATAATATGACCGAGAGACGAGATTTTATTGAGATTAGTGAAATAGTGCTTAAAAGTATTTCTGACTATAAGCTGTCTGTAAAATTGTCATCGCCAGTGAAAATAAGTTGTGAAATATTGAGTGTCTTTTATCAACGTTTTTAGCAGCATTTTATAAGATTCTAGAAGTGCAAGGGTCATGGCTCAATGAAAATTTAGACAATCAAGATAATTATAATTTTGTGATATGGAAAAATCTTAATAGTGCTCTTAAAAATCGCATAAAAACGGCTGTTATAGCAAATAGTGGGCATTTAGATATAGTAAAATTTCTTAAGTCTGCGAAAAAAATATTCATTTTAAAAGTGCAAGAAATTCTCGACGAGCAAAATGTTTTAATAATTAATACAGTCTTAGCAGCAGAGTTTTTGACCGTAAAAAATGATACAGAGACTGTTGAAGTTAAATATTTTAATACTAAATCTGATTCCATTTTTGATACGACAAACCTACGTGAATGGTTTAAAACGAATGTCCAGAAGCCTATTGCTACAGATATAGAAGAATTTAAGGAGCGCGATTCTGGATGGACTTTACGCTCAATTTTAAATTTAGTAGTAAATGTAAATAAGTAAAATGCAATGAGTGGTAGTTCTTACATAGAACTCCCTACTACTATCGAGAAAAAAAAAGCTTGCACGAATGTACATAACGCAGATCAGCAAATGTTTTAAATGGGCCATTTTGTCAGCTTTACATCCAGTGAATAAAAATGCACAACGAGTGTCAAATTATACTCAATACGAAAACAGTTATAGTTTCGAGGGGATCACCTTTCCAGTGCAGCATAAGCAAGTTACAAAATTTGAAAAACAGAATGATGTGTCTATTAACGTGTATTTTTTGGAGAAAAGTAAAAATAGTTATAAAACTTTACCCCTTCACTTGACAGCAGAAAAAAAGGATAAACATATTAATTTGCTGCTTATACAAAATTATTATATTGATACGTATAGTGAGGGAAAATCAAAAAAACAAAAAAATATTGACGGAGAACGTGATGATTTCGTTAATGCTGAGGCAATGGATGAAGATGAGGTAGAAGAAGATAGAGAAGGTTTTTTTAATGCTGAGGCAATGGACGAAGATAAGGTAGAAGAAGATAGAGAAGAATATTTAGAAGAAATCCAAGATGGTAATAATAGTGCTGATAATGATATAAAGTACCACTACGTATATATTAAAGACTTATCTAGGTTGGTTAGAAGTTCTTTAACAAAACATCAACATAAAATATATATTTGCGAGCGCTGTCTTCATTACTTTACAACTGATGAAATGTTAAAAACACATACGGTGGAGTGCGTTAAAGTGAATAAGTGTAAAATAAGCTTGCCGAGGTATGATAATAAAATTTTAAAATTTTAAAGTCACATAAATAAAAATCGTGTACCATTTATAGTATACGCAGACTTTGAGTGTTTATTAAAACCTGTGCATAATAGTGAGCGAGCAATACAACACCATGAAGCATTAAGTGTTGGATGTTATGTAAAGTGCAGTTTTGATAACACGAAATCACGACATATTTTCTACAGAAAAAAAACTGAAAGCAGTGAGAATCCAGCTACCTGGTTTGTGAAAAAAATGCAAGATCTTGCCTTAGATTTACATAGAATGTACAACAATCCAGTGCAAATGAGATCATTAACTGAAGAAGAGTACTTTGATTTTTTCAATGCTGATATATGTCACATATGTGAGAAGTCTATTAAAAATAATGAAAAAGTTTACGATCATTGCCATTTTACTGGAGAGTAAGTATTATATTTATGAGTTTGTAATTGAGAAAATTTTTCCCTTTAAACTAAAATTCGCTTTTTTTACTCAGATATCAAGGCCCAGCTCACAATGTATGTAACCTAAAGTATCAGAACTCGCGAGCAGTACCAACTGTTTTCCCTAATCTCAGCAATTATGATGCCCACTTATTTATACAAGAACTTGTAACTTACTTTCCCGGAGGAGTACAAGTTATCCCTCAAACTAAAGAAAAATACATTTCTTTTACGAAGTGCGTTACAGGGACACGCACAAACTTACGCTTCATTGACTCGTATAGATTTTTGCCGTCGTCGCTTGATAAGTTGGGATCTTACTTAGAGCAGTATGATACTCTATGCCATGATCTGTTTGCAAATTAGTGGGAACTCTTCCCTCTGTTAATATCGACTTCATAGCTGCAGTCACATCTTAACCAGTTTTATTCTTTACGGGCACAGCCCATGCATACTTGAAGAATACAGCTATAACTGTAAGCAAATACCTATAACCTTCATTTTCATGAGCATAAGGTATCATTTCCACAAGATCAGCTTGCCATGTTTCATCCAAGCCTCGAATATCAAACTTTTGGCGAAGGTAGTTGCGTCTCGCAGGTTTATAAAGCTCTTTCACTACTGCTTCCATCTTTCTTAACTGTCTTCTGGAGTTGTATTAGATATATGTGCTACAATCTCCTTAACTGTATTTATTTCACGCTGCAAATTTAGTATTGTTTCTGAGAATACATCACTTAAATTGCTCAATAATAGATTTATTTTCTCTTGTTCATCAAAAATGAAACTTTTTTCTTTCTTTAAAGTAGTGAGATTTACAGCATCGTGAGGTTGAATAGCTGATGCAACATTGCACAACCTTCTATTTTCCAAGTCAAATTGAGCATCCATGGTGAGATTATATCCAATTCCTCGAGGACCTCGACTACCACCTTCCAACTTAGCTGATCCACGACCGAACACGTCGATGCTCATTTTGACTCTGAAGTAGAATTGATAACGATGCTCAATATATGATATTAGCTTTACGAAGCTCCTCAACGATTGAATTCATTTTATTAGTATGACTAGGATTACCAGCTGATTTTTCTGCCACTAGTAATCTTAGCCGATTGACCAGCTCGTTAGGGTCGTCCCAGTAAACGTAGTCCATTTGCATGTTCAGCCTAGCAATTTTAAATGAAGGTATGGACCCGCCTTTCTTCATAATTTAAGTGAGATTAAATAATGGGGCAATAACATTATTGAATTTATTACTATTGTATGGACGAATCGTCTCTATTTTGTCAAATTTTCTTTCATGCGCGATTGACGTTTCCAAGATTTGTTTGCATTTTACTAAATTATCTGGTGTCATGTGCTTTTTATCGGGATGCTTTTTTATAAGTAACTCCATTAATCAATTAGTCATTGGATATCTTAGATCCTTTATTTGAATTTGATTATTTTTGTAATATATAGGCGAATCACCAAGTATATGTTGTCCGTTCTTTCCCTTTCTTATCCCATAAATTCGATCCAGTTCTGACTCCTTTCAATCAAGTATTTGTAAGTAATGATTCATAGGTTTATTTTTATCGATGTCATGCACTCAATCATCATCGTCACTTTTTTCAACAACGGTATCATAGTCTTTGATAGTATCATTCGACGAAAAAGTATCTTCTTCATCATCACTGTTACTATTAACTGATTGGAGCATTGATGCGTCGGTATTATTAATTTTTGACTTAAAAGGCTTGAAGCGTTTTTTAAGTAAAGATTCAGAACTAAGTGGCACGTTTTTGACTTTCTTTGTGTCATCGATAATTTTAAAAAGTGGATCAGTAATAGGCTTGAAAGTCTCTCCAATCTGTTTTTCAAAATTTTCTCATCCTGACTTTAACAATCGATGCTTCTGTCGAGCAGTTTGTCTAGCTTTTTTAACTTGCCGAAGATCGTCTTTTTCCTCATGAAAAGTGTCCATGTTGATCGCTTGATGGTTAATAAGAGACTAATACGCTCTTAACAAGCATAAGTAATATTTATTGCAAAAGAATCAAATCCTCTCCTATATCTACCATTACGTACATCTCTTTCCTTGTCTATTACGACAAATCCATGTTTTCCAACTCTCCAACAGTTTACACATAATTTTTTGAATTCATTGTACGTCATATCAGTATTAACATGATCATTATAGATGTGCTTTAAATTCATGTCATCTTGTCGAAATATTACTAAAAGGTTTAAATTATCTCTGACTAAGTGCTTTGGAACTTGAGCATAGGATTGGCATAGATAGAAGCAGTCAACGCTTTTGTGACGTCCCATGCAGAAAAAGGCTTTCACATTATCTTGTTTTTCACAGGCAATGTCGTTAAATATCATTATGGAGTTGGGTAGTGCCTTATCCGGAGATATGACTGATTCATGATCGCTGTATGAAAAATACTTCACACCATCTATGGGCTCCAACAGTTGTTCTAGAAAGTTATACTTTGGCTAATTCAGCAACTTTGGGTATAGATAAACATTCTCAAATCTCAATCTATTGGGGTGAGTAATTAAAGCCAGCAAGCTGTTTGTTTTTCCACAGTTTTACGGACCACAAAGAACAGCTCTTATCGTATCGGGTAGCAAATCACCACGGCGTTGGATTTTTTTATCTTGCTGAACGATTCCATCAAAATTTACGACAGGAAGTTTTATATTCTGATCTACGATGCTCATGTTTACTGTATGCTGACTCAACTGAGACTGAACCATAATATTGTAAATGGTTTGCCTTTATATTTTGAAACTCATCTGTCATCGTATTTCCTAATCTTGCTTATCAGTTTGTTGAAATTTATGACAGGAAGTTAAATATTCTGTTCCCCGGAGCTCGTGATGACTGCATGCTGAAATATGAAACCACAAATAGTGCTCTACATATATTTTCAAGCTCATTCATCGTTAAGCACTTGGAAAGTAATGATCATTTATCATCGCAAAGGCTGTGGAATTATAAACACACTTATCAAAAACTGCCTATAGAGCTGCACGTACCAGGATATCAATATTGTGGACCGGGCACTAAACTAGCCAAGAGATTAGCTCGCGGAGATCCGGATATCAATCCATTGGATCTGGCGTGTAAGCAACACGATATAGCCTATTCTCAGGATCGAAAAAATATTACGGCAAGAAACACTGCTGACAAAACTCTCGCTGAAAAGGCGTGGCAAAGATTCAAAGCCACAGTCGCTAGTTTAGAGGAAAAAGATGCTGCTTTTACTATTACCAGTGCCATGAAATTGAAATCCAAACTCGGCATGGGAGCATTCCCTCGTACGAATTCTAGTAAAGTGAGTAAGAACAAAATGAAGCCGAAGAAAACTACTTTGAAAAGCTTGATTCAAAGTGCTTCAAAGTCCATGATTCCTAGAAGTAGTGCTCGAAAAGCTGCAAGTTTGGTGTTATAGAAAGCGCAGAATGCTGTGAAAAAAGCTGGTGGTAGAAAAAATATTGTAATACTTCGAGTATTGCCCATCCCACAGAAAACTGGAGGATTCCTACCATACCTTATTCCTGCATTTGCTGGCCTAAGTGCTATAGGCACTATCACTAATGGTGTAACTGGAGTTGTCAAGGCTATTAATGATGCTAAAGTTTCTCGAAAACAGCTAGAAGAGAGTGAGAGGCATAATAAAGAAATAGAAGCACTTTTACTTGGAAAGGGGATGTTTTTAAAACCACATAAGAACGGCTTAGGTCTACATTTAAGGCTTGGAAAAAACTTAAAAGGTGGAAAAAAAAACAAATTTCTACGTAAAACTGCCGTATCAAGCTCTCACAGACTAAGACCTCATCAAGTATGCAAAAATTTTGAAAATACCGCATTTCCGTGGAGTTTTCATGAGAAATGCTTTGCCAGCCAATGGCCCACGTTTTCCCGAATCAGCAATAGTCAATCTCGATGATAAGGATGGTCCTGGTACTTACTGGATGGCCTATAGAAAGTGAGGCAATAACGTGACGTATTTCGACAGTTTCGGTGACTTACAGCCACCGATTGATCTACTGCCATATCTTGGTGTTAGATGTGTCAAAATAATTATGAAAGGTTCCAAGATTTTGGTACATACAACTGCGGCCATCTTTGCTTAAGCTTTCTTTGTAAAAAACTCCATTATCAGCCAATATAAATGTATCCCAATACTCAAGGAACATTAGTCATTGACAAACTGTCATGGAAGAATCATTGACATTAAGTTTATCAGGAACATCATCTATTCTTGAAGCACAATATTTTCCACCTATCGAGTTGTCACCAGCACATAACTACGTTATTTGTCTAGTAGAGCTCCTAACTTTCAATTTAATTCCAAATATCGACGAAGGTAATAATAAATTTTATGTAGGCGATCAAGTGGTTGTTCTTCCAACTGGCAGTTACGAAATTAAAAATATTGAGTCATTTCTGGTCGACGTGTTACAACCGGAAGACATAGCTATTAGCATCAAACCAAACAATAATACTCTTCGCAATGTGATAACGTGTAGTCATACTAAAAACTCCAGGCCAAAAGATTCTATAGGCCGTCTTTTAGGCTTTACTGAACGAATTCTTAGAGATACCAGTACTTACATCTCAGATTTACCTGTTGCTATTCTCAAGGTTAACATATTATGAGTTGAATGCAATATCACTAGTGAAGCCTATATAAATGGAGAAAAAGTTCATACCATCCACGAGTTTTTCTTGAATTAAACATGAATTAATTCTCACAAGATCAAGAGATGATGTTAGCGCCGTTATACAAGTACCTGAAAATCAAATTTTCGAAAAGTATAAGCTTAAATTGACTCATATTGAGTGGCTTGTGCCTTACATAACTGCATCAGATAGACGAAAAATTCGTTTGCTTGATGTTGTTGCAAAAGACAAGCCTATTTTTATGAGTTTTCGCAATTGGGAGTTGTATGAGTATGCTCTTTTAACAAAAACTTCTAGGCATGTGGACTGTCAAAACTTCCAATCAGTTGGAAAAGCCTCGTTTTGTTATTTTGGGCTTTCAGAAGAAGGGAAAAAATGATGCTGCTTTTAATGCCAGTCTCTTTGATCACTGTAATATCAGCAATGTAAAGCTTTTCTTAAACTCACAGTACTATCCTTATGGAAATCTTAATCTTGATATTAATAAAAATCAGTTTTCAACATTACATGATATGTATAAGAATTTTCAAGCCGCCTATTACGGGAAAGAACCAGAACATAAACTGAATAAAAAAGATTTTATCACACAAATGCCTCTTATTGTAATTGACTGCTCTAAACAGAATGAAGCTTTGAAAAGCGCGCCAGTGGACGTGCGCTTGGAGTTTGAAGCACGAAAGAATTTCCCGGAAAATGTATCTGCTCACTGTCTCATTCTACACGACCACATCGTAGAGTACAATCCCATTAGTGGTGACGTAAGAAAACTTGTTTAAGCACATATATAAATAAAAAATAAAAAATACTAGCAGTGAAGTCAGTCTTTATCATGATGGAGTACATGGTGGATTTGCAAAGCTTTAAGAAGCCTGGCAACGATTATGTGCTTAAAGAGTTGAGGATTATTCCATTTCATGGAGATGATGAGCCTCAAGTACTTCTCTTCAAGCTGCCATTTCCTTGGCGCAAACTAAATGATGAATACAAACGTGAAAATTTATGGCTTGAGCTGACCTATCATGGATTAGATTGGCAATTAGGTGTTATCGACTACACAGAAATTGGTAATGTTCTTCGGGAGAATCTCAAAGATGCTAAGAAGATTTTTGTGATTTGAGATGTGAAGAAAAGGTGGCTCGAAAGATTTAATTTTCAAGTTAATGATATGCTTGATTATCCAGAGTTTGAACTCCCAACATTAGCTACTGCATGTCCTCACCATAATGGTGCGTATGGATCGATGTGTGCCACCCACAATGTCAAACGAATGAAAAAATTCTACTTTCATATGGAATGGGAAGATGTCACTGATTCTGAAGAAGATGAATAATAAAAAACTTAATAAAACTGTATTTTTTTTTTTAAATTATGTCATAAATAAATGTATTGAATTATATTGTTGTTATTATTTATATAGCCCTTCCCTCAAAACTAGTTTAAGATTAAAATGTTAAGAACCGATGGTTCATTCTGATAAAACACACACTTGCGCAGTGCCTACACTAACGTGTAAACTAATTTTGGTGCAGAGCGCTGCTTAGTTTATCACGCAGCATCAAACGCGACGGATACGCGCTTATATCGCAGTTAGTATGACGCTTTTGAGCTGCAAAATAAAAATGGATTTTTACGAGGATTATGTTATTGAAATTTGAGGTTTTCTCGACGCTTCTCGACAGTTTTTACCAAAAGAAGTGGCTGTGGTGTCGCTTATGAGACCAGCGATCAGTCATTGGATTGTGTGGCCCCCGTGCAATTTTTCCACCTTACCTATGGATGTGCGCCAAAACAACGACTTTCAGTCGAAGCGAGTGCATGGACTTCGCTGGTTCGAGAGTGATTGTTCCATTAGAAAGTTACAGCAACATTTGTACACTGTAGCAAAAAATGAACATCGAATTTACGTTTATGAAGATAATACAGCCACTTATTTGGAATTGACCATAGGGTATACTGTGATTAACATTTAGCAGTATATGGTGCCCTCGCGTCACATTCTTAATATGGGATATTCAACAAAGGCGTTAACGTGTGGTACTCATAATGTACAAAAAAGTCTACTTAGAAAGCAATATTGCGCGCTCAGTAAAGCTCATCAAATAAAATTGTGGCTTTGCTCTTCGGTGGAAAGTAGCATTGAACCAGACTCAGAATGTTTTTTAGACGTGCTTAATAGTTATAAGAAAAAAATTTCTAAAACGCTTCCCAGTTGGGATACTGTTGATGGAATTAATACTAATGATACTGATACTGATAGTGACTCAGGAACTAATACTCATGTTGGTAACAAAAACAATGACCGTGTGTAGGCAAAAAAAAAAAAATAAAGTAAGCATAAAATTTAAGATCAAAAAATTAAAGTACATCTTGCCGTGTGGTAGTACAAAGAAATTAGCACCGTCTTATAAGCTGATGAGAATTTGCGTATTGCTTCAGTCATCCTGTGATAATTGAGCAGTCAACATGAACAACATAGGTCCGATCTTCAGCAAACAAAAATATGAGAGCCTCAGTAAGGAGGAGGAAGAGAAAGATAAGAATATCTGAAAATCTCTCATAGAAAAGCACGTTGAGGCATCTCAACTAAAAGTAAAGGGAAATTATTATTCCAAAAACATTCGCTCTTATCCAAATAAAAATGGATATGATATATTGAAAAAAAAAATCAATAACCATGAAATTCTTGTGCATTTTTTTTTAACCTACCAAAAATATATATGTATTAAATTTAAAGTTTTGTTATTATTAAAACCCATTTACATACTATCCTAAAATCTCAAACTTAAATTTATAAGCTGACTGCATTCCTTGGCAAGGTACTGCGTCGAGTAAGTCAACGTTGGTCGCAGCGAAACGGGATACGCGATCCGCTGTTCCCAATAAAATTTTCTCTCCAACAACTGCCCGCTCTTGAGAAGACCAAAAAAACCAATGATTACGCTGAGACTCCTCAAACAATGAGTGGAAGTAAAAAATTTAAAAAAACATCCGCTGTTAAGAAATACACGTTCGTGCTTGATCGTCTTCCTCTCGCGCTGTACGTTGGGCTTGTCACCTACACCTTTCGGATCCATCCTGATGACGTTGGAGCTTGATTCGCGGTCGGAAAGGAAGGGAGCCGTCAGTACCATCCGACGTCACAGCATCCGGAAGAGGCCCCTTCCCCTGATGTTACTGCCCAAGTAGTCATCACCACCCACCACCCCTACTACTTCTCCTATACCACCCGTGACCCTCCTCCCACCGCGCAATCAGCCTCTCCCTCCACCATCACCTCTCCTTCACCCACAGCCCAACTATAGCTAGAGATTCTTCCCCCACCAACACCTTAGGGGGGAGTTGAGAGGTGCCAGAACCGCCACGGTGTACCTACTTACAATCCATTTTGGACCCAAAGATTATGAGTTCAAGAAAAACGGTCGTAATTTTTTTTTTTTTACATGACGTTTAAGAATATTTATAAAATAGTAACCACAGAAGTGCGTACATAAATAAAAATCTCACTTTAGTAGCACAATATACTTGGTCTGCCCATTTTAAAAAATACTTATTCTACATTAAGCAATTTATTGCTCGCTACCCAATACGCTTCATTGCCTGCACTTTTGTCTATTAAATATTTAAAAAAAATTTCAAGCAGCTCATACCCAACCATCCGATGCGCGTGCTCGTCCACCTACGTTTTTATTGGGTATATAAACAACTTGTCAAGAATGTAATAACCAGTAATACAGAGAGCATACGCTTCCATGCTCTTTTGATTATTTACTATGTAGTGTACATTGCAGAAGCGTATTCTAATTTCAAGTAAGCCGAAGCACTAACGTGGCGACGTTTTTATTTATTAATTAAATATTCTACGGATAAAAAGCGTACGTTAATGTCATATAATCCGAAGCACTCGCTTGGACAGGATATAACTTTTAAACTATACATCTGTAAATTTAAAAGCCTCAAAAGTGCTAGCTTCTCTGCGCTTTTAGTTATCTGCAAAAGTTTTTTTAATTTTGAGAGCCTCATTGAAAATATTTTGAAGCACTTGCTTGAGTTTACTTCTTTTTATCTGCAAAGTTCTTTTAAATTTTAAGAGCCTCATCCCAAATATTTCAAAGCGCTTGCTTGTGTGAACTTTTGTTCACCTGCAAAGAATTTTTAAATTTTGAAAGCCTCTTTTAGAATATATTAAAGTGCCTGCGTGTGTGCTCTTTTATTTATGTGCAAAGCACTTTGAAATTTTCAGAGCCTCATGAAAAATATTTTAAAGCGCTTGCTTAGGTGCAATTTTATTCATCTGCAAAGTATTTTTATTCCCAGGGCCTTATCCAAAATATTATAAAGCGCTTGCTTGCGTGCTTTTTTATTTATTTGGAAAGTATTCTTTAATTTTTCAAGCCGTATCTGGAATATTTTAAAGCGCTGGTTTTTGTGCACTTTTATTTATCTGCAGAGTACTTTTTGATTTTGAGAGCATCATTTAAAATATTTTAAAGCTCTTGCTTGTGGATGCTTTTTATCTATCTGCAAAGTACTGTTAAACTTTAAGAGCCTCGTTAAAAATACTTAAAAGCGCTTGCTTGGGTACACTTTTATTCATCTGTAAAGTATTATTAAATTTTGAGGGCCTCATTTAGAATATTTCAAAGCGCTTGCTTAAGTGCATTTTTATTTATCCGAAAAGTATTCTTGAATTTTTGAAGCCGTATCCAAAATATTTTAAAGCACTTGCTTGTGTGCGCTTTTATTTATCTGCAGAGTATATTTAAATTTCAAGAGCCTCATTTTAAATATTTCCAAGTGCTCGCTTGGGTGCACTTCTATATTCATCTGCAAAGTATTATTAAATCTTAAAAGCCTCACTTAGAAAATTGTAAAGCGCTTGCTTGTACGCGTTTTTATTTATCTGCAAAGTATTTTGGACTTTCAGACCTCATCCAAAATATTTAAAAGTGCTTACTTGGGTTTGCTTTTATCCATCTGCAAAGTAATTCTAAATTTTGAGAGCCTAAATGAACATCGAATTTACGTTTATGAAGATAATACAGCCACTTATTTGGAATTGACCATAGGGTGTACTGTGATTAACATTCAGCAGTATATGGTGCCATCGCGTCACATTCTTAATATGGGATATTCAACAAAGGCGTTAACGTGTGGTACTCATAATGTACAAAAAAGTCTACTTAGAAAGCAATATTGCGCGCTCAGTAAAGCTCATCAAATAAAATTGTGGCTTTGCTCTTCGGTGGAAAGTAGCATTGAACCAGACTCAGAATGTTTTTTAGACGTGCTTAATAGTTATAAGAAAAAAATTTCTAAAACGCTTCCCAGTTGGGATACTGTTGATGGAATTAATACTAATGATACTGATACTGATAGTGACTCAGGAACTAATACTCATGTTGGTAACAAAAACAATGACCGTGTGTAGGCAAAAAAAAAAAAATAAAGTAAGCATAAAATTTAAGATCAAAAAATTAAAGTACATCTTGCCGTGTGGTAGTACAAAGAAATTAGCACCGTCTTATAAGCTGATGAGAATTTGCGTATTGCTTCAGTCATCCTGTGATAATTGAGCAGTCAACATGAACAACATAGGTCCGATCTTCAGCAAACAAAAATATGAGAGCCTCAGTAAGGAGGAGGAAGAGAAAGATAAGAATATCTGAAAATCTCTCATAGAAAAGCACGTTGAGGCATCTCAACTAAAAGTAAAGGGAAATTATTATTCCAAAAACATTCGCTCTTATCCAAATAAAAATGGATATGATATATTGAAAAAAAAAATCAATAACCATGAAATTCTTGTGCATTTTTTTTTAACCTACCAAAAATATATATGTATTAAATTTAAAGTTTTGTTATTATTAAAACCCATTTACATACTATCCTAAAATCTCAAACTTAAATTTATAAGCTGACTGCATTCCTTGGCAAGGTACTGCGTCGAGTAAGTCAACGTTGGTCGCAGCGAAACGGGATACGCGATCCGCTGTTCCCAATAAAATTTTCTCTCCAACAACTGCCCGCTCTTGAGAAGACCAAAAAAACCAATGATTACGCTGAGACTCCTCAAACAATGAGTGGAAGTAAAAAATTTAAAAAAACATCCGCTGTTAAGAAATACACGTTCGTGCTTGATCGTCTTCCTCTCGCGCTGTACGTTGGGCTTGTCACCTACACCTTTCGGATCCATCCTGATGACGTTGGAGCTTGATTCGCGGTCGGAAAGGAAGGGAGCCGTCAGTACCATCCGACGTCACAGCATCCGGAAGAGGCCCCTTCCCCTGATGTTACTGCCCAAGTAGTCATCACCACCCACCACCCCTACTACTTCTCCTATACCACCCGTGACCCTCCTCCCACCGCGCAATCAGCCTCTCCCTCCACCATCACCTCTCCTTCACCCACAGCCCAACTATAGCTAGAGATTCTTCCCCCACCAACACCTTAGGGGGGAGTTGAGAGGTGCCAGAACCGCCACGGTGTACCTACTTACAATCCATTTTGGACCCAAAGATTATGAGTTCAAGAAAAACGGTCGTAATTTTTTTTTTTTTACATGACGTTTAAGAATATTTATAAAATAGTAACCACAGAAGTGCGTACATAAATAAAAATCTCACTTTAGTAGCACAATATACTTGGTCTGCCCATTTTAAAAAATACTTATTCTACATTAAGCAATTTATTGCTCGCTACCCAATACGCTTCATTGCCTGCACTTTTGTCTATTAAATATTTAAAAAAAATTTCAAGCAGCTCATACCCAACCATCCGATGCGCGTGCTCGTCCACCTACGTTTTTATTGGGTATATAAACAACTTGTCAAGAATGTAATAACCAGTAATACAGAGAGCATACGCTTCCATGCTCTTTTGATTATTTACTATGTAGTGTACATTGCAGAAGCGTATTCTAATTTCAAGTAAGCCGAAGCACTAACGTGGCGACGTTTTTATTTATTAATTAAATATTCTACGGATAAAAAGCGTACGTTAATGTCATATAATCCGAAGCACTCGCTTGGACAGGATATAACTTTTAAACTATACATCTGTAAATTTAAAAGCCTCAAAAGTGCTAGCTTCTCTGCGCTTTTAGTTATCTGCAAAAGTTTTTTTAATTTTGAGAGCCTCATTGAAAATATTTTGAAGCACTTGCTTGAGTTTACTTCTTTTTATCTGCAAAGTTCTTTTAAATTTTAAGAGCCTCATCCCAAATATTTCAAAGCGCTTGCTTGTGTGAACTTTTGTTCACCTGCAAAGAATTTTTAAATTTTGAAAGCCTCTTTTAGAATATATTAAAGTGCCTGCGTGTGTGCTCTTTTATTTATGTGCAAAGCACTTTGAAATTTTCAGAGCCTCATGAAAAATATTTTAAAGCGCTTGCTTAGGTGCAATTTTATTCATCTGCAAAGTATTTTTATTCCCAGGGCCTTATCCAAAATATTATAAAGCGCTTGCTTGCGTGCTTTTTTATTTATTTGGAAAGTATTCTTTAATTTTTCAAGCCGTATCTGGAATATTTTAAAGCGCTGGTTTTTGTGCACTTTTATTTATCTGCAGAGTACTTTTTGATTTTGAGAGCATCATTTAAAATATTTTAAAGCTCTTGCTTGTGGATGCTTTTTATCTATCTGCAAAGTACTGTTAAACTTTAAGAGCCTCGTTAAAAATACTTAAAAGCGCTTGCTTGGGTACACTTTTATTCATCTGTAAAGTATTATTAAATTTTGAGGGCCTCATTTAGAATATTTCAAAGCGCTTGCTTAAGTGCATTTTTATTTATCCGAAAAGTATTCTTGAATTTTTGAAGCCGTATCCAAAATATTTTAAAGCACTTGCTTGTGTGCGCTTTTATTTATCTGCAGAGTATATTTAAATTTCAAGAGCCTCATTTTAAATATTTCCAAGTGCTCGCTTGGGTGCACTTCTATATTCATCTGCAAAGTATTATTAAATCTTAAAAGCCTCACTTAGAAAATTGTAAAGCGCTTGCTTGTACGCGTTTTTATTTATCTGCAAAGTATTTTGGACTTTCAGACCTCATCCAAAATATTTAAAAGTGCTTACTTGGGTTTGCTTTTATCCATCTGCAAAGTAATTCTAAATTTTGAGAGCCTCATTTCCAATTTCTTTGAGCGCTTGCTGTGTTTATTTTTCTTACTTGCAAAGAACTTTTAAATTTTAAGAGCCTTATCAAAAATATTTTAAAGTGCAAGCTTGGAGGCACTTTTGTTTATCTGAAAAATATGATTAAATTTCGAGAGTCACATTCAATTTATTTCACATGGCTTGCTTGTATGCCCTTCTATACATCTGCAAATTATTTTTCAATTTTCAAGAGCCTAATCTAAAATATTTTAAAGCGCTGTTACGTACGATGTGCTAGGCATATCATACTAACGCCCCCTGGTGACCACGGAGCTACCTTATCAAGAGGGTACCGACGGGAGGGGAACGAGGTAATATAAGGCCCGG
>NW_019379512.1:1224041-1244333 GCF_000648655.2 Copidosoma floridanum | reverse complement strand
GTCATAAAGAGATTTAGAAACAAGAGATGATTGCGAGCATTGGTCAATTAATGCTCTCACTTTGAGACTCGAACCATTAGAATCAACAATGTATACCACTGCAGTGGCAAGAAGAACTCTGGGTGCTCTGGGAAAGTTCACTTCAGAAGCAATACCGACATTAAGACATGACCTGTTTTTAGGATCAGGATTCTCGTCTTAGCCCTGCAGTGACAGGCGAGCATACCGTAAGTGTTAGCCCACTGCCGATAAAACCCTTGTCGTTCTGTGGAGCAAGAAGATTTATAAGTACGGCACACAGAGAAAATTAAAGAGCGAGGGCACCAATGGCCTACTATGTGCGAGCCACGTGCTTATGAGTGCAAGAGAGCACTATGTATATATGGCTACGAAGGCCAAGGCTAAATATAAGCCAATTATTTTCTATGTAACTAAAAGCTATGTATTTACCAAGTAGCAAACGAGTAATAGTACTCGAGCTAGTACAGCTAAAATAAGCTGAGCTTTTATATGAAGCTAAAAGCTATTTACCAAAGTAAGTTACCTGACCGCGGCCGCACGTCGCTCGTGAAGAAGAAATTGGTTAAGATGGCCAACTTCGTAACTCGCACGTGGCTAATAATAAGCCGAAGCTCTCCACTCACCCTTTTGATCCGGCTCGAAGGACAAATGTTTGGGATTGAAAACCCAATGATTGTAGACTGTATGATTTGATTTACCGGTTGCGAGGGAAAAGAGTAAGAGCCAAATTGCTTGGTTTTGTTGAAAGATTAACACTCACACCTTTTATATACAACAAAATAATAAAGTATATTAACAGCAGAAATTACAACACTTGATGAGACAAAATTAAAAAAAAACTGCGGTAAATAAAAAAATTACGTTTCATGTGCGCTAGTTTGAGGATATTGAACGAAGTTGAAGAACAGTTATTTTACTAATATAATTAAACTGAAAATGATGTTGTATAAACGTAAGCCAACACTGTACCAAAAATATTATTTTTAATATCATCTAAAATTGATCGTAATTTCAAATAAAATAATATAATTGTTATACTTGGAATATTATTTCCTGTTATGTTTTTTGAAAATTTCTATAAAACTTACTTTTATTTTTTTTCATTTATGCTACTATGTTATTATTTCAAATATTCCGGTCCACCACATTTTCTCATTATAGCTATTGCATCTTGATAGTGCTTCTGCATATATCCTCAACTTCCAATACATTAAAATGGTAGTATGAAGAGATTTCCAATTTTTTCCCTTAGTTTTAAAAAGTTTAGAAATATGAGATGCTCCATTAGTGATTGCATCTCATAACTCTTAATAAAATTTAGTTTTAAGAAACCTTCAAGTATATTTTGAATGATTAAAATAAATTTATTCAATTGCTATTTAAGAATGTATGAAAAATTATTGAATTAATTTTTCCCATCTTATAATGAACTAAAATTCTGGTAATCTAATATGTACCACAGTCTGTATTTATAATAGTGAAACATAGTAAGTGTTTTATTTTTTGTTAAGTAATTTTTAATATAACCAGTATATAAGCTAAAATCTTCTAGAGGAAAAAATGATGGACTTACTATCCGACCAATAAAATAGGAGAAGTTTGAGAGTTTACTTGGAAATACTTTCTTTGGATGGTTATCTGGTACTTCCTTAGGGTATGCATATAAATCAAAATTTTTCAAAAGTTCTGAGTTTGAAACTATAATAGCAACACATCCTGCCGTTAATAATTTATGGTATATATGTTTTTGGAACCATCTTACTAACATATACAGCAAAAATGCAAAAACCGTTGTCATCGCTAAGTGCGAAAACTACTTAACTGATCTTGCTCAAATTTTTCATACTGATCCTTGACGCTTCCTAGTAGGTTTCAGCATAGATTTTATCTTAATAAAATTAATAACAAAAGCTATAAATAAACTCAAAGTTTTGCAAGAATACGTTAGCTTTTCACTTTAGTTTAGAAGAATCTACTCGGTGGCATCAAAGTAAAATCGAAGTTACCTTTAATTAAAGTGAGTAAGTCTGGTTATAATATCCCTGAGCAAAATGTTGATCAGTATAGTCGTTCACCAACACTACATTAAGATCAGAAATGTTTGTCGTGCAGCTGGGTGATCTGGCTACTCACAACACTTATCTTCACTGATTTCGTGATCGTTTTTCTAACTGACCTGATGCAACCGGAGCAGATATTGCTATAACAGCAAGTCAGGAAAAACAACTCTGAGGAGTTAAAGCAGCCACATCAACTAGAAATTTCATCCACCTTATCAGTGATTCATCCCAACAGCATACCCACAGAGAAGGTATTCTCCAGGCTCGATTTCTTGAGCAATAGTGAACGATCAATTATCTTGGGAATGACCTGAAGACGAGATGTTATTCGGCCAGTGGCGTACCTCCCTCCAGCATGGTTTCCATACGTAGAGACCCTGGGCCACTGTATAATCGAGAAAAATAATAAGAAACGACTGGAAGTATTACCACTTGCTCTTTTTGGGGCCATCATAAGTATTTATGTTTCCCAATTAAACCATCAATCTCATCGGTTTTTTTTAGAGCCATCATACGGTTAACTACCATGCTAACAAATTAATTTTCACAACCTTTCTGTCAACGGTTCTTCCAATATAGAATTATACGAGGCCACCCAATTTAAACGCCAAGTCAGTCACTCACTTGCAGACGTCACCAGTGGAGTTGTTCATCTCGAGGCTGGGAACCCCGGCCTCCATCAACCCTATGCATTATCCTCTTGATTCTACGCATTCAACAAGGAATCACCGATCCTATCCGAAGTCTACGCTGGGCGAACCTGTTAGTGAAGCTATGAAGAAAAAATATACTTGTGTAAATGGGACAGTCTCAAATAGGCAAGCATCACGAATCCATCTTCCCACCTTAGATAACCAAAATGACTGAGCTCCACGAAGAAAGGAGGTGCTTTATACATCAACGTTTGAAACGAGCTTGACAACTATCTCCAACGCTCTAGACGTTGTAGTTTTCCCCATTATTAGTTAGTGCTAGAACAGGATGTCAGAGAAAATCTTCTGAAAGTATTCAAGCAGCCATATTTGCAGGAAACTTCGGTTAAGAAAGAGTTTCTCCCACCCGTCCTTTTTAGGACCATCGATGATTAATTTACTTTGCCATAAAATATATAACAATTTAAAAAAGTTGGCAAAAAAAGACTGTGTAGGGCTCAAAAAAGTTTTAACCATACCCATAGTTGGAAAAGGGCAAATTAGAAAGAACACTTAAAAGGCTTTAACTGTATACCACTTTATGCGTGAAGTAACTGACGCAGAATATTTATCGAGATTGAAACAGCACTGTCAAAATAAAAAATTAAGAAACAGCTGTAATGTATTCCTTTGAGATAAATGAAGATGTATAAAAATCAAATAAAACTAAATTTTTTTGTTTTAGTTATAACTTTTTCGGTATGGGTTTTCATCAAATAATCACTAATTTAATTGATTCATAAAGAATCCATTACGTAAAAGATCAGTTACACATCATAAACCTGAAAATAATCACTTTAACCTATAGCTTTTTTAAATAGGTATAATAACGTGTATTTGTATTCATTTTTGCGATAAAAAATAGAGAGATTAAGCTTCAGGACTTTGTATGGCGTAACAGAATGCACGGTACTTTTCAGCACCATTATCTTTTTTTAACTTTTGACAGCTTATTATTTGACCAAATGAACTGCATAGATTCCAAACAAAAATTATTTAAATATAAAGTTTTTTTCTGAAAATTGTCAAGAATAGATGTAATTTTTTTACCTAAAAACGTCTTAAATTACGTATGAACACACTACGATTTTCTTTTTAATGACTCTTGGGCGAAGCCAAGTCAGTGGGCTGCTAGTTTTTACTTAAAAAAATAATGTTATAATTTGGTAGTTTCGTTAACATATGTAATTCGATGTAAATGTTTGTAACATTTGGCTATTTAATTTTTTTTTATAATCTTAACTACTTTGGTANTCAATCGTGAATTCTATGGCTACTTTTTCCAGATTTTGTTCTTCAGGGCTTTCTTCTTTTTTTTTTAATACTTTCTCTGATAGTTACTTTAATGATTGCACTGAGTCAATCTTAGTAGGGGTTATGTTTTTATCTATTATCTCTTTTAAATATTTTTTAGCAAACTGTACATAGTCTTCATCGAGATACTTACTCTCTAATTTTTCTGTTAGAGAAACCCAAACATGTCTAACTTGTTATTTTTTTTTGCACGTTTTCTTTATTTTAGCAACTGCTGACGTTTTTGTAAAAGCTTCGTGGTTTTATACGTTAAAGTAGAAGTGTGGGATTTTGTACATATGCCCGTCTGGTGTAATTATTCTGGTAACACACAACATATTTGATTTATTATCTGCGACCACCAGCACTTAAGATACTAAATTGTATTTTTTGCATTGTAATTACCCACAAAAATATTGTTTTATAATGTTGTTTCTTATATGTAAATAATACAAGAAGTGTTTCTCTGTAAGTAACAAAGATCTTTATCATTTTATCTTACATACAATAAATCACTTAATCTAGTTGTCAATCCTACCTGTAAATAACGAAGTAACAACATTCCATGTTATTCTTCACGGTATATCTCTTTTAACTACTCTAAAAAATAATTCATACTTATTTGATTGTATTCAGTACAGCCTAATCACTCATACTGCTTGATACGTATTAACCACGTTTGTTAGGTTTTAATTGTCTTTATGTAAATGGTTAACTGAGTGATCTAGCTTACTAATCTTATAACGCGCGTAGTTCAAACAAACTAAAAATATTTTCCTTACATGAGTATATAAACTCTTAAGCAGGAGGTGGATTTAAAAACGGTTCGTTGATCACTATTAAAATTTCAATGACGGGAGAGAATTTGTCAATAGTTGGGGTCCTAACAAAAAGAAAGCTAAGTCGAAATAAGGGAGAAAACTACGGAATTTAATCCAATTTTGTGGGCAGGAGTTAGGAACCAACAACAGTTGGTGAGGGATTGCAGGACAGGGAGGCTAGTCAGCAGCAGTGTGGGATTATAGCAAGGGTTATGTATAATGCTCTACACAAACAACTGTATTACAGAGGTAGATATATATGCAAATACTGCCATTGATCAAAGATTGATTTTTAAAAAAAACTGTAATCTTACCAAAGTAGTTAAGATTATAAAAAAAAATTAAATAGCCAAATGTTACAAACATTTACATCGAATTACATATGTTAACGAAACTACCAAATTATAACATTATTTTTTTAAGTAAAAACTAGCAGCCCACTGACTTGGCTTCGCCCAAGAGTCATTAAAAAGAAAATCGTAGTGTGTTCATACGTAATTTAAGACGTTTTTAGGTAAAAAAATTACATCTATTCTTGACAATTTTCAGAAAAAAACTTTATATTTATGGTGGCAGGCTGATGAGAGTAAACACCATTGAAAGGGTTGTACTCGTGCACTGTGACCATAGAGTCATCAATACTAAATTGTCCAATCACCAGTTTACGTTGAATTTGTTGCTCATAAATGAATCCAATAAAATTCAAGTANAACAATTATATTATTTTATTTGAAATTACGATCAATTTTAGATGATATTAAAAATAATATTTTTGGTACAGTGTTGGCTTACGTTTATACAACATCATTTTCAGTTTAATTATATTAGTAAAATAACTGTTCTTCAACTTCGTTCAATATCCTCAAACTAGCGCACATGAAACGTAATTTTTTTATTTACCGCAGTTTTTTTTTAATTTTGTCTCATCAAGTGTTGTAATTTCTGCTGTTAATATACTTTATTATTTTGTTGTATATAAAAGGTGTGAGTGTTAATCTTTCAACAAAACCAAGCAATTTGGCTCTTACTCTTTTCCCTCGCAACCGGTAAATCAAATCATACAGTCTACAATCATTGGGTTTTCAATCCCAAACATTTGTCCTTCGAGCCGGATCAAAAGGGTGAGTGGAGAGCTTCGGCTTA
Source organism: Copidosoma floridanum (assembly GCF_000648655.2). The sequence goes on along the minus strand of NW_019379512.1, from coordinate 1,238,303 downwards.
TTATTAGCCACGTGCGAGTTACGAAGTTGGCCATCTTAACCAATTTCTTCTTCACGAGCGACGTGCGGCCGCGGTCAGGTAACTTACTTTGGTAAATAGCTTTTAGCTTCATATAAAAGCTCAGCTTATTTTAGCTGTACTAGCTCGAGTACTATTACTCGTTTGCTACTTGGTAAATACATAGCTTTTAGTTACATAGAAAATAATTGGCTTATATTTAGCCTTGGCCTTCGTAGCCATATATACATAGTGCTCTCTTGCACTCATAAGCACGTGGCTCGCACATAGTAGGCCATTGGTGCCCTCGCTCTTTAATTTTCTCTGTGTGCCGTACTTATAAATCTTCTTGCTCCACAGAACGACAAGGGTTTTATCGGCAGTGGGCTAACACTTACGGTATGCTCGCCTGTCACTGCAGGGCTAAGACGAGAATCCTGATCCTAAAAACAGGTCATGTCTTAATGTCGGTATTGCTTCTGAAGTGAACTTCCCCAGAGCACCCAGAGTTCTTCTTGCCACTGCAGTGATATACATTGTTGATTCTAATGGTTCGAGTCTCAAAGTGAGAGCATTAATTGACCAATGCTCGCAATCATCTCTTGTTTCTAAATCTCTTTATGACTTATTGAATTTTAAGTGTCGCAGTACCAACATCTCGCTGTCTGGCATAGGAGACCAAACTGTAAATGTAAAACAGTAAGTTCAATTCAAAATTCAACCTCATTTTGAATCCAATTTTAGTTTGGAAGTTGAAGCTTTGGTAGTGCCTTGGATCACTTCTTATAAACCTCCAGTTTGTCGTGAGGTTATAAACTTAAGCCATATAAAGGGTCTGCAATTGGCTGATCCCAATTTTTTGGGGCTGGATAAAATAGATTTATTACTTGATGCATATGTTCATGCTGCAATAATAAATAATTTTGTTAAAAGAGGTGAAGCTGGTCAACCCATAGCTTCATCTTCCAAACTAGGTTGGCTACTGTCCGGCCCAGTATCTTCATCATCGTCGTTAAATTCAACACACCCATTTTCTTTACATGTCATAGATAATTATAATCTTTTTGATCTTGTACATAAGTTTTGGTCAATTGAGGAGCCCATATCTAAACCTAGGTTAAGTCCTGAGGAATCTGAATGTGGAGAGTATTTCTCTAACACTCATTCCAGGCAACCTGATGGCCGGTATATGGTCCGTTTGCCCTTTAAAGCTTCGGCAGACGACCTCATAGCTGCTAATAAGTTCTGGCATCAGGCTGCATTGTCTATGCTCAAGCAGCTAGAGCAACGATTCCTCAGAGACCCTGAATTGTATAAGGCTTATAACCAGTTCATGACTGAGTACTCAGCCTTGGGGCATATGAGGAAAGGTCATGAACTTAATCGTGCACAATATTTTTTACCCCATCATGGTGTTTTTAAAACTAACGGTGAAACTTTAAAATTAAGAGTTGTATTTAATGGATCATTCAAAAATCGTGAAGGCCATTCGTTGAATTCTGTTTTGCATTCAGGCCCCACTTTATTACATAATTTGTTTGAGATCATTCTTAAATGGAGATTTTATAGTTTTGTATTCACTACTGATGTGGAGAAAATTTTCAGACAGATAATGGTTCACCCTGAGGATCAGGTCTTTAAGGCTATTGTTTGGCGCTCACAACCAACTGATCCAGTAAAAACTTATTTACTCACTACAGGCACTTATGGCCTGGTCAGCTCGCCATATTTGGCTACTCGTATTCTTCGACAGCTGGCAATGGATAGTATTCATTCACATCCAAGAGCCGCCAAAATTATCTCAGAAGAGTTCTATGTTGACGATTGTCTTTCTGGCGCTCACTCTCTTTTGGAAGCACAGCAAAAGGGCGCTGAACTTCTAGATTTAGCTCAATCAGGCAGTTTTCCTCTGAGAAAACGGTCTTATAACTCAGCGGAGGTACTCTCAAAGATCCCTGATAAGTTTAAGATTAGCAAGCCCAAAGAATTCAAAGACTATGATCAAATAGTCTCTGTTCTTGACCAATCTTGGAATCCCAAAAATGATGAATTTCAATTTTAACTAGTCGTTGATCCTAGTCCTCAGTCTTGGACGAGACGATCATTATTGAGACAGTTGGCGAAGATCTTTGACCCTTTGGGATGGTTTTCGCCTGTTATCATTTTGGGTAAAATTCTCTTTCAGTCCCTATGGCTGCTTAAAGTATCATGGGATCAACCCTTGCCACCACCAATAGTCTCTAAATGGATTAGTTGGTTGGACGAATTACCCCAGTTGAATCAAATTACAATACTTCGCTGGAATTTCTTTTCACCTGATTTCGATTTCTTTGAAATTCATGGTTTTGCAGACGCATCTAAGTCAGCTTATGCTGCAGTTGTATACGTTCGTATTGTCAAGCATCAAGGGGTTAATGTCACTCTTCAATTAGCTAAAATCAAAGTAAGCCCAATTAAGACTTTGAGTATTTCACGATTGGAACTTTGGGCTGCTCATTTTCTTGCGAAAATAATTAGACATTTCTCAGATTGTTGTCCTGTCAAGGAAGCGCCTGTCCACCTATGGACCGACTCTTTAAATGTATTGCATTGGCTAAATGCTCCGCTTTTTAAGTGGCCTACCTTTATTGCCAACAGATGCTATAATATTTACGAGCTAGTACCTAAAGCTGAATGGCATCATATAAGGTCTAAGCAAAACCCAGCTGATATTGCCTGGCGGGGAATTTATCCGAGTCAAATAAGTGGACAGCGTTTATGGTTTTCTGGCCCAGATATACTACACGAGTTCCAACCCGAATACCCAAAGCTCAAAATTGACCTCCTTGAAGATACTTCGCATGTAAATATATTAGTTAAGGATAAAGGCCTAGATACCTTTGTCAATGGATTGTATGGACGTTATTTCAAATGTGAAAGACTACTTCGAGTAACTGCCTACTGTCTTAGATTTGTTTATAAACTCCTTGTCAAAATAATTCAAAGGAAGTCAAAAAATCGAACTGACAATTAAAAACTTTAATTACCTTCTATTTCTGTAAATAATTATTTTAATTTAGCTTTATTCAACCTATCAATCGAGGAATTAGAAAATGCTGCATTCTTGTTAGTCTACACACATCAGCAACGTTGGTTTTCTACCGATTTAGTTGTTCTTCGTAGAAACCAAGGGCTAAGACCTGATGAATTAGAACAGCTTCCATCAAGTAGTCGTTTGCATAAACTAACGCCTGTTATCATCGATGATCTTCTTCAAGTCAGTGGAAGGCTTAGTAACTCTCTTTTAGATGCAAATGCTAAACATTCCTTGATCCTCTATGGCTACGACTGTATCACTCAATTGTTGATTAACTGATTCATCTGATTTTGCCAATAGTCTGTCGTCTTCTGGCACTGAGTGGCATTTTAATCCTCCAGCTGCCCCTCACTTCGGTGGTATTTGGGAATCTGCCCTAAAATCAGCGAAGTTCTATCTGAAGCGAGTCGCTGGTAATCAGATTTTGACGTTTGTCGAGTTCTCGACCCTTCTGTGTCATATAGAATCATGCCTTCATTCGCGGCCACTGTGCCCTCTGACCGATGATCCTGAGGACCTTTATGCTCTCACTCCTGCCCACTTGTTAATCCTTAGACCGTCCTATATTTTTCCCCAACTAGATTTGACCTCCAAAAAAATATCTCCATTACACAGGTGGAAGTTTGTTACACAGGCTGTCCAGGATTTTTGGAGGCGGTGGTCCTCAGAGTACCTCAGCACTCTTCAGGCACGATCTAAGTGGCTAACGTTCCAAAGATCCATGCAGATAGGGGATTTAGTCCTTATTAAAAATGAGTTGACTCCACCTGGCAAGTGGCCTTTGGGTCGTGTAATTGAAATTTTTAAAGATCAGAGGTCCCTAGTCAGAGTCGTAAAGGTCAAAACGTCCAGTACTGTTCTGACTAGACCGATCCATAAATTAATAATGTTAAGGACGAACTCTGAAATTGAAGCTATTCATTCGGATTAAACGTTTTAATGTCTTATTAGTTGCACTTGGATAATCTAGTTATAAAATTAAGAACAGTTACCATACTTTTACTTAGTTTGCTATTGTAAGCAGACAAGCCGTCTACATTAATATTTTCAAATTTCGATTTATACGTTATACTTTGTTTATTTTATTTATTTTTCTCTTTCTTTGATGTACATTCATACTGACTGCTGTCCATCAACCTGGGTAGTTTGTTCAACATCAAATTAGTATTACAAACATTAACTATATAGAATTTATATATTCGCGCGCTAGCAATTAACTTTAGTATTTTGTAACCAATAGCGTGCTTACGATGGTCCTGCGGGACCACCAATCATAGCGCTCCACGTTTAAGTTACTTTGGCTGCTCACGACTGCTCGCCTGTGAGCATTTAGTCAGTCCGCACCGATCGCTCGTCCAGTGAACCACAGTGTGGTCACTGTGTACACCAACCAAGCAGACATTTTCTCGAGTAAATCATTCTAAATAGAAAGAGAAAATGTCTTGTGTAATTTACTCGCGTGACTCAAACAACATCATTTTCAGTTTAATTATATTAGTAAAATAACTGTTCTTCAACTTCGTTTAATATCCTCAAACTAGCGCACATAAAACGTAATTTTGTTATTTACCACAGTTTTTCAATTTTTTCTCATCAAGTGTTGTAATTTTTGCTGTTAATAGACTTTATTATTTTGTTATATATAAAAAAGGTGTGAATGTTAATCTTTCAATAAACCCAAGCAATTGGCTTCCACTCTTTTCCCTCACAACCGGTAAATCAAATCATACAGTCCTCAATCATTGGATTTTCAATCCCAAACACAATTGAATTTAAGAAACTTTGTCTACCTCGTGCACACATTTCAATAACTCTAAATTCTGTTTAAAAAATATCACGCCTTAACAAATTGATACACTTATTGATGCTGCAATACCTTCGGGTAAGACAGAACTTACAAAATTTATCATAAAATACATGCTACACAATACTTATACATAACTCAGTCCTCGTATGGTTTATTCTAATTAAAAGTGTACAAAAATTTCCTAAAACCTTTTAAAGATGTATTACATTTTAAACTAGATTCCAAAGAAACGGTTTTCCACATCATAAAAAAACAAATAACATATCTGATAAACATATTTACAAAACTTGAACAAAAAATAAAATTTAAGTAGATAATGAAATGGTTGTATGTTATAATAATTTTCGATGGATTAAATATAAACGTTATATAAATATTCATTGTCGTGTATCAATCCTAAGCATGATATATATTGTTGACTACATGTATAGAGATAGTGACAAAGCAGACATCAAATTAAAAATTAAAAGACTAGAAAGCAGCTTGGGGACTACAAGAACTTTCAGTTTGTGCAAAAAGTCTTACAGTTATAAATTTAGCTGTCCATCTTGGGAACAAACAAAAACTTGTATTTGATGTACGAACATATACTTCGGAAAGTAATTAATTATTTTAGGAGAAAATTTTCGTTAAATTCTTTAATTCATAAGAAACAGTGATAAAAGTGTTGACATGAAAGAAATTATTAAAGTACAATTTTTATGAATATTTAAATTTTCAAATAACAAATCAGTATTCGCACTTATAATGGAATATGTAGATCAAATAATGTATCTTCTAAAATATTTGGTAATCTAAATACTTGTTTGGTTAGAAGTGTTGTACTAACATCACATAATAAGTATATAAGTTTTTTAAATAAAAGAATTCTTTAAAAAATTAACTGGAGATACTAGAACCTGTAACAGCAAAGATAACGCAACGTATCAAGGGGTTAATCAGTCAGACAATAATATTTACATCAATTTTCCAATATATATGTTAAATAGTATCCATAAAGGTTCACCACTTCATGAACTCAGTTTAAAAATAAGTACAATAGTAATGCTAATTATGAATTTGAGTATATCCAACGGTTTAGGTGATGGTACTTCACTAGAAATTACTGAATCACCGAAAAACAATGTAGAAGTAACAATAACTGAAGAAAAACTTGGACGTAAAGTTTTTATCTCAAAAACAACTTTAAACACTAAAAACACCTGTTCACTACCTTTTATTATACTGTAAGCAATTCCTAATAGCTGCGACATTTGCAACGACTATCAATAAAACTTAAGGTCTCTGACGGCTAATTATACAAAGCTTTATTAATTGGCAAAAATAAAAATAAAATATTTATAGAAGTTAAAAGAGATAATTCGTCAATCAAAAATGTTGTTTGGGAAAAAATTAACAAAAAAGTATACTTTAACTAAAAATTCTAATATGTTTATTTAAACATGACTTTTTACATTTACTTGAAAATTTATCTACCAATTATAATTCTATAACGAAATTATAATACATCACATGATCGATTTACTCTTTATAATAAAATTTTTTTGTTCAAACAGTTTTTTTAAACCATTCTAAAACATCTATAATACAATTAATCTTATCATGGTATTCGAGGTATAACCGTCATTAGCTCTGTCTCTTTCACTTCCATGGCTTAGAATACTCGATTGCACTTATGTAAGGTTACAGCTTTTGCCACCTTATACGAACTCCCGTTAAATTTTGGCGCTAGTGGTACGGTTAAAATGCCAAATTCTATTATTTGAAGATTTATAGTATCAAAATTAAAATAATAAGAAGTGAATTTGGTTTTACCATTAGTTGTTCATAGATAATTAATCAATAACACTTATATCTCGCAGGATGAGGTAACATAACAAACATTTTTTTCTAAATTTCAAAAAGAACTATTTAATTATATAGGCTTATATGTAACGGTGGCATTTCCGCGAAATGGCGTGAAGAGCGATTTATTCTGAAATGAACCACGTTCGAATGATATGTTTAGGGCAAATAGCTTTCAAATGGCCGGCAATTAAAAATAAGTTGCAAACTACCCCTAAAAGGGTTGCAAGGCTATGGCATGGCTGCTTAAACGCACGGCGTTGCCGCATTGTCATTCAGCCAAGTCGGTAAGTTGCAAGATATCGACGATATCGTTAGCAGCTATACTTAACCTATGCGAGCGCGCAAGTGCGTCTGCTATAACAACTGTGAGCTGTAAAGTTAAATAATGCAAAGGTTAGGCAACGGTCATATGGAATGCGGAATCCGCATACAGAACCCCTTTGAGCTCTTAAAAGTGAGAGAGAGGTGCACAAAAGTAGCATGGGGCAAGACCTTCCTCCCTCTCTTTCTCTTTCTCTTAATGTTTCGTATTGTGGATCACGAGGAGCTGCAGGTGCACGTAAGTAGCACGGAACAGACCTCTCTCTCACTCTCATGGGCGCAAACGGTTGCACTCCGCACTCTATGTTACCGCGGCCTTAGACGTATAACATTGTTTGCTCCGCATGCTGTCATATTTGCAAAATAATTTTTTAAAGTTTTTACGTAAGATACTTAATTCTAAATTTTCAATGATTCTTATCAATAAATAAAAGTAATACAAATACATCTGAATTTATTTTAAAAACAGAAAATTGTGCGCTTCTTTGCAATATACTATTGTGAAAAAAATTTTTTCGAAAAATGAAAGAAACCTAAGTTAATGGAAAATTTCATCACAAACAATTTTGCTTTCATACTTTTTTCAATCAGTCCAATGGGAAAGAAGTTACAAGCAAAATGCAAAAAAAAATTCTATTAATTTTACCAATTTGTTAAATAATAATTGAAGCTGACGTCTTGGCTGAACAAAACTAATTTTTTTAATATTTACACAATATTTGTAAGCAGTTAAAACGATTTCCCTTCAGATGGCTGAAGTTTCCTTATTCATCATTTTTACGTGCTTCAACTACCGGACAACTACACAGCTGCTTGTCCATGCGCTCTCTGTCTCATTTACTCTCACATCGGACAAAAAAACATTTATTAAATTATCTTATATTTAGTGCTACTCTGAATAAAAGTGAAAGATTAAATTGGTAGAAATTTTTCCGCTCTAGGCGATGGTGATAGTATTTTCATTTTCATCCAGTCTCTTCCATTTAAAAGATATTAGCATAATAATTTTTGTACGCTTTTTTGTCGGTGTTCAAGCAAGCTTCCAATTTTTTAACTGTCATTTGAATGTTGAGATTAAAACGATTGACCAGCTGGCTTTGAAGTTTAATGGATGTATTTGTCTATGTTACTGATAAAGAAAAAATTTTTATTAGGTAGAAAGATAGGGAACTATTTATTAATGTATTTTTGACCAACTGTTAATACTAAATGTTAAGGACTTATTAAATGAATATTGTAGTTAGCAGCTTTTTTGTATTTTTTCTCAAGTGATTTTAAATATATTTTACCCATTATTACGACATCTTGTGAGGTAAGTATAAAAAGTTCACTTGTGTAAAATTGAGTTTTTTAAAATGTTTTAATGGCTGATAGTTTATTTTGACACCTATGAAAAAGTACTAGTAGCATTGGATTTGCTGAGTTCCTGTTTAATATTCACAGTAATATACATTCTAATGCAATTAATTAAAGAAATTAAAGAAAATTGAAGAAGCTTAAAAACTTTAGGCTCCTATTATGAAATGCTGTTTTCAAAGGGACACTTCAGATAGATGTCCCTATTATCAACAGTCTTAGAAAAACTTTCAGGGAATTTATGTAATATGGAAATCATACTATATTGTTGTATTGTGATTTGCATCAATTTTATTAGTTTACTTAACTGATATAAATCTACATTTTTCTGCATAAGACAATCAATGATTGGTATTTTTTATCAAATAATCAAAAAGCTATTTGGCTCTATCATCGAGCCCCAAGACAGTCAATGTAACTGTTATCGAGTGCCTGTTATTGTTCCGTTTCATCTTTATATTTCCTTACTTAAACTGTTTTTATATTAAGTTATGTGCATATTTATGAAAATTGATAAGTTTTCTCTAAAGTGATAAATACATACATTGATTTATCGCACCAAAAATAAATTCATACAAAACTTTATTGAAGGAGAGATCGAGGTTAGATACGCTGCTAAAAATAGCGAATCGAAAGCCTCGATGTATGATACGCTTACAGAGATTAGTAAGGAGATTGCTGAATGCAATGCTATGAGGTAAAATCGCTTTTTTCCACTGATTCAAGCGGCCCATTGCGACCAAGTGGCCGAACTAGACACACAGTTTTTATTTTCATTTGAGAAGCACGGAAGGGATATGCCGAGTGTGTTACCTACAATCTCTCGCAGACCGTCACTTGCTTTCGCTATTTGTGCTCATAGCTACATAGCTATACATAGCTACATATAGTCGGCATTTTCACTCCTCTCTTCATAGGCGCAGATTCTGTATACTCCTTTCACGCGTCTCCAAAGTGTGTGCCTATATGCACATTTCCACGCGAATCCGTGAGGTCACATACTACATACTCCTGCCATGCTTCTTAAATAAAAAAATATATGTGCACCTGGATCGGCTGCTAGGCCGCGACGGGGCACTTAAATTAGTGAAAAAAATGAACTCGCCTGGTAGCACTGCAGTCAGCAATCTTTCTACTAATCTCTGATGCTTAATGAGTAGCCCATAATTGTGCGTTTAAAATGTACAAAAGCGAAGTTGTCAAACTATAAATCATAGAATCACAACCAAACTATCAAATTATGTTTTTGTCATAAAAAAAAACACACTCACTGTTATTTTTTATCAATAATATTTCAGATTTTAAGAAAAAAACGACGATTCATACCCTAGAGTGGCGCTGTCGGCGTTACTTACTAAGCGTATCAGGAACATGATACAGGCAGTGCATCTATTCTCGACTTTGTTTTGAATAAACAATAAGGAAGAAAGAAATTTGAAATAAAGTACTCGCTTAGTAGAAAGTATTACTATATTGCCGTTACATTAACGCGATGTATGTAATCAAGGCAGTGAATTATTTGTGTAACACATCGATACCCCCCCCCCCTTCTGTGCCATCATTATCATTTACTATTATTTGCATGACACGATAAAAGCCTTATACCAGGTGCCTTCTTATTTGATATTGCAGTGATTAGGTCATATAAAAAACACTGCAGAGTTACCCGAAAAAGTCGGAAGTAAAAGCCTTATACCAGGTGCCTTCTTATTTGATATCGCAGTGATTAAGTCATATAAAAAATACTACAGAGTTACAGAGGCGAAGCGAAGCCTTAAAACCGAGCCCTCCAGGCGGAAAGCAAGCACTCTACCACTGAGCCACTAGCACCTACCACCTCGTGCTGTCTACTGGAACTCAAAATACCTGTAGCCAACATCAGACGTCGTTGGCAGCACTACTTCATTTCAAGAATCTCTCTACAGTATACATAGAAAAATTTGCCTTGCAGCTAACTTAATGATAAGACCATTTCGCTAATACTGAGTCGGAGAAAATCTTGGTTTAAGCATTTTGAGATACACATGTCGCATTTTTGTTGTTCTAACGATTTTCTGGCCTATATTTGTCAGTAAAGCTGTATAATAGGATCAAAGAGACTAAATTAAATTAAAATACATCAGACATACTAGCAAAATTACTTATTTTTCGCTATTTAAAAATTCGAGTATGCGAGTCTGAAGTAAATAGTAGCGCGGTCACTGAGACCTCGTCTGCTTTCTCAAACTTACCTCATCATGCTCCTACACGACTTAATATTTATCAATATTGTATAAAAAAAACTTCGAATTTGGTGTCTATCTGATATGCTCCTTAAGACCAAGAAAATTACTAATAACTTTTGTTTTATAGCAACAATAGCTGGTTTCGAAAAAAATAATGGTGTTTGATAGAAGAAACTAATGTACAAAAAATCCATCGTTATGGATGTACTTTATGTTGGTAACACTTTATGCTAAGCAAAGCACCAATAATTAAACAAGCTTGTCGAATTTTTAAATGAAAATAGCGGTATTTTTATATAATAAAGTTCTTATTTAAATGTTCCATAAATAAGAGCCTCATTAAAAAAAAAGAGACCTCCTATGAAATACATATTTCATGTAACAAAAAAAACTTATTTAACGATATTGTATGTGAACATCAAATTTCAGATTTTTTCACGTTTACTGAATAATATTTACCTCAAGTAACCTTTAGGGTGGCTCATCATAAAATGAAAACACTCTAAGTAACTCTAAGCAATATTGACTGCTTCATTTACTTTTGTACGAGCTCTTTGGCGCTAGCAGTTACTTCTCACATCAAATTCATTATGTGCAGTAATCTAAAACATCGTCCTCGTCACAGGAAACAGCGTAGAGCTGAATAACCAATACACGTTAGCCACGTACTTGGCGGAAATTTTCTTTTTGGGAACCTGGTGGGTATATTCTGTTTGTAGAGTCCCAAGACCGCTCAGACAACCCAACCAAACTGGCTGGCGTAAGGCACTAAGGTGCCGCCATATGGCCTCCTCAGTGGTAGTAAGTCATCATGACCCGGTTACTTGGCCGCCTGAACGTTGTTGAGCTACCAGAGTTCATGACAATGAGATCTAGCCTGGCGGCCATCTCTAGCACCGCCTGCCCCCTGGAGTCGGTTCTCGGCTCCCCCAAGCGATGGCCTTGGAGTTGAAGTCACTGGCCAGGACCACATTACCATTCTCCCCACACACGCGAATAGCATCCTTGAGTTCGGCAAGCCACCCTCTAAAAAGGCCAATCGGAATGTTAAGGGAAATATAGTAACTCACATAGAATACACTTCCACTTCTGATCCACACGAACTCGTCTCCGCCTCCCGTATCAGATACGGGGAACTTGTCGCTACGAATCAGGATGGCCGCGCCTTCAGTCTTGTCGCAGTACCAGCCTCGACTCGGTAGCGTGCGGAATGGCTCATTTATGAAAAGCAAGTCCACACTCTGGGCACGTGCAAGCTCGTCCAGAAGATCGTGCGCGAGTCCGGTCCTATCAAGGTTTACCTGCAGGATCACCGCCATTTTTGCTGAGCTCCTCCTGCAAACGCCCGCAGCGCTTGACACCCGGCAGTCCCAGCGACGTGTCCGGTGTCTGATTTCTGGACGACGCATTCACACAGGTAACATCTTACGTCTTCTTTGGAGCAGTTAAGAGCTACGTGGCCCCTTTCACCTCACCTCCAGAACGCCCCGGTCCTGTCAGGCCCGCCACACTACCTAGCAATGTGGCGAAAGCTCAGGCATTTGAAGCAGCGCTCAGTCTTGGACTTAGGTCGCATCCTGCAGTTCACCCAGCTTATCTTTACGTGATCCATCTTATTGAGGATCGTAGCCGTCGTTGCAGGTGCCTCAACGTAGGCTACCCAATTTTCTCTGACAGTGCCAGACGACAGCCGCACTGCCATGACAGGGGCCTTCTTTTGCTTAACACAGCTTCTAAGTGCAGCCAGCAAATCCTGCTCTGTCACTAATCTCGTAAATCAAGGGCAGGGCAAGGGTCCTCACGCCGCCAGCGCTCGCCACAGCGTCGGCGAACGCATCGCGGCAGTCAGACGTAGTGTCTCTCAGCTCGACGAAGACACTACCTATTCTCGTCTCCCTGATTGATCCCACGCCCGCCCCGAGCTCGACCTCATTGACCCTCTTCATCAGGGCCAGAACCTCGGCTTACGTTTTGCCCTCTGCTGGCTTTACGATTATCGCATCAGGCCTGGCCCTCTGACATCTTCGCTCAGTGGCCTTCGATGGCTTGGCTTCTGATATTGGGAGCTTATCTTCTCTAACCTTTTCCTTCACTGGATTCTTTTTCTTTTTTTTCTGGACCTCCATCCTATTTTCCCCACTGCCCGTTCTACCAACCATGCCATGCTCCAGTTGCGGCTGAAAACCAGGCCTTCTTGGCTTTTTCGGAGCCTTTTCTGGCGTCAGGTTTGGGCTTGTAATTTCTCTTGCTTTCCTTCGCTTCCTTTATTCTTTTTATTCTGAACTAATCTCTGGCTCCTTCACTTCCTCCAGCCGATCCTGGTAACGCTTGAGGGCGCCTACAGCCGTCGCTGCTAGCCCAACGATATCCTTTACGGTTCTCGCCGTGTTAGGGTGCTTAGCCATGAGCGTCTTAAGGTCATTCATCGCCCTCGCAAGTACCTCAAACGCGATGTCGGCTTTTTTTTGAAACTCGACCTCCAGGTCCAGCTTAAACCCTCCACCGAGATCAAGATCAGAAGACTCTACAAAAGAGTCGGCCCTTTCTCGTCCCAGTTCCACCATAATTCTCCTTACTATAGGAGTAACATCTTTGTGGCCCCCCTACCCAGAATCCGTGGTATTTACGGAAGCCACCTGGAGGTTACCACCTGGGGTAGTTGTTTTGCATTGACACTCTTTATTTTTGCAACTTGTTTAAGTGGCACACTGACCTGCGAAAGACAGCACTGCCCTTTTTTCGAGAAAAAAAAAATTGCAAAGGGTTAAAAAACAAGGCAGCAACCCACTCTGATTCCAGAGAAGCATGCTACTTGCTCAGACCGGCTGGGAGTCACCACTCTTCCTCAGTTCCACCAACGGAGACTGCCCTGACGTTGTGTAGAGTAAGTGTTAAAGTGGTGTATATCTGTAGAGTATGTATATGTTGGTACACCACAGTTGACCCAGCAAGACATGCGCCAGGGATACAATCCCACGAGCGGCGCAGACAACCCGCCAAAACAAATTGGCATGTAAAGGCGCTTAAAGTGCCGCAATGAAGCCTCCTCCGTGGTAGTAAGCCTAGATTAGTCAGCCCACCACGTCTTTTTTGTTTATGAGGTGTACAGCCATATCAGATGCAGCCAATAAGAGACCCTTCCACGCACAACCTGAAACTACTAGTGAATATACCTGTGTTTGTTTAGTGTCAGTGTAATGCATCTATCTAAAAAGAATGTTATAACCACCGCTTATTTGTATACACAACGGGTGCTAGTTTCTATTGGCCCTCTTCAAGCATTGAGGCGCAACCCACAGCAGCAGCAGAAAGCAAAAGACAAGGAGCACAAGCAGGGCCGGCTCATGCACCCACAACGATGAAGCCAAAGGGCACAAGTCTCCCGTCCACACCGCTACAGATACACACGCCAACACCGCATACGCCTCCCAATCGACGCCCAAGACCACCACCACAAAGGGCCCCACAACTGCCCGTCGTCACCTCGTATCATAGAAGATGCCCCTATCCGCCACTTAGGGAAGGGCTCGGTATGATAAAACCAGATAAACCCCACCCAGTAGTAGTAGTAATAGTTTTTTTTTTTTTTTTTTTTTTTTTTTTTTTTTTTTTTTTTTTTTTTTTTTTTTTTT
>NW_019379512.1:1188761-1216538 GCF_000648655.2 Copidosoma floridanum | reverse complement strand
ACTACTACTACTACTACTACTACTACTACTCCCGGGTGGGGTTTCCGCTAGTTTCTCCATACCGGGCGCTTCCCCGGGTGGCGGATAGGGGCATCCGCTTAAAATAAGAGGTGACGATGGGCAGCTGGAGTGGCTCTCTGTGGTGGTGGTCGGGGGCGTGGATCGGGGCGCGTGTGTGGCGTTGGCGTGTGTATCTGCGGCGATGTGGACAGGGGACTAGTGCCCCATGCCTCCATCGGTGTGGATGCATGGGCCGGCTCTGCTTGTGCTCCTTGGTCTTCGCTTTTTGCTGCTTCCGTGAGTGGCACTCCATTGCTTGATGCGGGCCAACAAAAACTAGCACCCGTCGTGTATAGAAGTAAGCGGCGGTCAAAACATTCTTCTCAGATACATGCATCACACACTCTTACTAAATAAAATAACGTTATACTTACTTCTTACAACAAATATACTTATTTTTTGGAATAAGAAAATTTATAATCATGGAAGAGAAGGAATAACAACTTATTGCAGCATAAATCATGCTACTTACAAAAGTATTGATAAGTCTGATACTGATATTTATAAAAATATTCTAATTAAAGTTCCAAACAATATTTGTAAAAGCTTATCTTTGCATTAGCTGAAATTAGAAATTGGAGTACTTATAATGTTGATACGAAATTTAAAGATTGTTTATGGCTCATGTAATGGTACAAGTTTAGGAGGTCCCTCGGTACGCAAAATAGCACCGCAGACGACGGCACTTATCTGACGAAAACTACTATTTCTTACCATGGGCACAAAGTGTAACTGGCACTTTGCGCCCTCAGGCTACACTTTGCGCCCTTATAATTACCTTAAGCTTACGGGCAGAAAAGTTTTTCTCCGCCCTCGGGTGGTTTTGGGAGGCTGGTACTTCTTCGGGCGAAAAAGCAGTTTTCCGGAACTCGTTTGAAAAGTCTCCTTTACGAACCTCGTTACGTCCCTCGCCTTCGGCTCGGGCCGCAAACCTCTCGGTTCGCAAACAGAGACTTTTTAAACTCGTAGGAAAACTACTATTGTTCCCTCAGGCTCTAAAGTACTTTTTTGCTCTAGGGCCTGAAGTGATTTACTGGGCGCAAAGTGTGCCCACGGGCAAGAAAAACATTATACGTGACTCGGGCACCAACATACAATAATTGCGCCCTTCGAGCGTTTATTTTGTATTTTGGGCCCTAGTGGCGTAATATAGTAGTTTTCCTACGAGTTTGAAAAGTCTCTATTTGCGAACCGAGAGGTTTGCGGCCCGAGCCGAAGGCGAGGGACGTAACGAGGTTCGTAAAGGAGACTTTTCGAACGAGTTCCGGAAAACTGCTTTTTCGCCCGAGGAAGTACCGACCTCCTAAAACCACCCGAGTGCGGAAAAATCATTTATTACTTTAAGGATTTTTTATACTTTAAATGTTTATCGCTCCCTCAAAAAAAGGGTTCGCACCTTATGAGCATCAGAGAAGAGTAAGCAAAACGAGTCTGTTTGGCCTTATGCTTGCCTAAGCGACATTGTGATGTGGTAGCAAAGGCTGTTTTTTTAGTATGTAACTGTAAGAATGATGCCAGACGAAATAGCATTCTTCCAAAAGCAGAGTTTAGTACTCTAGATACTCGCAAGCTGTATAGAAGGGCAGTTTCTTATGTACTTAAAGTCACCATCGGCTCAACACATACTAAATACTGCAAAATAGTAGTTTTCCTACGAGTTTGAAAAGTCTTTGTTTGCGAACCGAGAGGTTTGCGGCCCGAGCCGAAGGCGAGGTTCGTAACGAGGTTCGTAAAGGAGACTTTTCGAACGAGTATCGGAAAACTGCTTTTTTGCCCGAGGAAGTACCAGCCTCCCAAAACCACCCGAGGGCGGAAAAAGTATTTTCTAAGAAACGTGTTTTCATTCTTTTTAGTGATGTATCAAAATTTGACAATTTCTTTCGTAATTTTAGCAAAAATTTGGGGATCCTATGGGCCAAAGTAACCATTAAAGATCTCTTTCATGTGATCGTGAACAACGAAATTGGTTGAAACTAAATGATCAAATTATTTCTGATTTCTTTTATACTTTTTATTATAGACTGGTTAGAACGATAAATCATTAATCCTTTCGGTTGGAAAACAGTATGAAAAAAGTTAAAAAATTAAAGCACGAAGCTCATAAACAAAACGTAAAATCTAAAACAAGTGTCACATAAGGCATAAAAAATTTTAGCCTTAAATAACCAATAAATCTAAGATAATCAATGCAAATTCTGTCATAAAATTTTCCGAGCTTCAGGTCATTGTGAACCCGATAATCTTTTAATGTTTTTGGCTATCGACATTTTAAAAACTTTTTGGGCTGTGAAAGAAGTAGTTGGGTATTGCCTACATCGTAGTTTCAACCATTCTGAGGATTTGACTATTACTTAACTTGGCAAATAGAGCATAGTATTTAAGTGGAATTTGTATAGTATTGACTGGAAACGACATCTTCCAAATGCTTTTAAAACCCATTCTTTCTTTCCATTATTATACTAGCATCATCGCAAGCTAAAGATATTTAATTACCAAAGCTGATATTAATGTCTTCAAATAATTTCTTTAAAACCAAAAGGATGTCCAATGCCGAAGATTGTAGGGGATTTGATTCTAGGAGTTGAAGTAGGTGCTGGACAACTTCATTCTTTGTTGTCTCAAAAAACTACCTAAAAAAAATACACTAAAACGTATAAAAGCTTTGTATTGCTTACATCACTACTGTTGTAAACAAGAATAGAATCATTAACACTGTTAATAGTTCTTATAACACTCTTAAATAAAAAAAGATACATATCATTTTTATAACGCAAAAAGCTTTTTTCGACCTCAGGCGTTTTTGAGGGTCGGGTGTGCCCTTGGCAGGAAAAATAGGATTCGCCACATAAGTGCCATTGCTCCGCGCCTATTTTACGTCCCTCGGGCCCTGCTTTGCAAGTCTCTCGGGCCGCAAAATAGCCCCAGAGGCGATGGCGCTTATCCGACGAAAACTACCATTTTCCCCTTTATTTGCACGCGCTTTGCTGCTGGTGAATCAAGTACCACCTTTTAAATCAGTGGTACTAAATCACCTACTTACTGAATTGGGACGTTGTGTTCTGCGTCTAAATTGAATGTTTTTTTGGCCATAAATGTATTCTGCCTTATGTGGTAAAGTTGGGCCGTATTTTAAACATTCTTGAAAAGGCTGATCACAAAGCTGATGAGTAATTATGGTACAGAAGCCAAAGTGAAGCTGGAATATATATCCGATAAGAAAAGTCTACGTATGAGAAAAATGTACATGCAGTGAATAAACAAAATGCTTAAAAAATATATAAATACACATGTGAAAAATACTACTGTTTGTCACGACTCGAAACAAAACATAGCCTGCGTAGAAATGTACATAAATTGACTCTATTGACAACGTCAATACAGCAAAGCGAGAGTAAATCTATAGCTAGTTTAATGTAGATATATGAACTGAGTTCAAACACCAGCACTTTAAGATCATAAAAAAAATTGGCAGCTTTAGATAAACGCATTTTTTAAAAGATAAGAAATGCTAATAAGTACAACAACACACAGAATTATACTTGCTCACAGTACAGTGTACGAAATTGAAAAAAATAGCGCTACCAATATCTTATGTAATTGTATGCGTGCACTAATTAAGCTTATAAAAATTAAATAATTACTAAAAACAGTAATTGTCTTATCTTAAGTCACCAAGAAAATTATAATGTGGAAGAGTACGTGTTTGCATTTTGCAGATTTCTCACTACATGACTATAAGTATGAAAAAAATAAAAAGACGACACAGCTCGTACAGCAGACCGAAAAAAGAGTACTTCGTATAGTTACATTATCATTTAAGTAAGTACATTGCACGCATGGTGATTAGCGGTATCAGGCTCCATTGGCGTGAAAAATCTAGACAATACGCGGTAGGGCAACAAACCGTCATATCTACAAAAATATAGTTGTATTGTGCGTAACATCCATTTATTGCATGCGTAGTAATTTACGACAGATGCATAAAAAATCTGAAAAAAATACATGGCAGTATAGTAGACTGCCAAACGTAAACAACTGTAGGTTATATTGTGTAAAACGTCAGTTCATAGCATGTATGCTGATACGTATATTAGAAATTATATAAACTGCTCATCTTTAATGGTCTGTATATAATTTTTTGATTATAATAATTATACTCCATGAAGTCTCACAGATTTTGTATAAAAATAAGAGATGTATTAACACAGCTTTTATCATTATATTGTCTTAGAATAGTTAAATATATGATATGTGACTGAAAATGTAAGCGATTAAATTACTCTCAAATGACATATAAAACTTAGAAGTTGTAATACAAAAATTAAATAATACTTTTTAATCGAAGCTAACCGTAAGAAAGAGGAGACAAAATATTTTTTTTTTAGGTATTTATTAAGTAAAAATATCTATTTTTTGTTCTCAAGAAAGTATCACGAAGACTGTAAGAAAAAAAAAAAAAAAAAAAAGCTCAAGCTTGATTGTTTCAGTTTTTAGTAATAAAATAAATAAAATTTTTTTACGCTTTATTTTCTTATTTGTATCTCAAAACTCTTTCCATATTTTTTCAACAGAAAGGTAAACAATTTAAAAATATTGTTTTATATTTGAAAGTTAAAAATGCATGTTATAGACATTCCAACAAATTATAGACATAAATGCAAGCCCATTTTTACACAATTAAATCACAAGGTCAATGTATCGAAATTAATAGATGTGGTCAGTAACGTATATACTTGAAAAAACTTTTACCAGTGTGACTCAATGTGATAGGTCATCTTTCTTATTTATATTATTATCGTTTGACACTACATAGAGCATTTCACCTTTCATATAATTTGGCTCATTGTCTTATATTCTAATGTCATCCTATTTAAAGTATGATTGTTTGAAATTTGATCTACAGACCCCACAGATTTGGTTTTGTAATTTTTTCTTGTTGTATTCTGTTCTCTTTGAGTGCTTTTTTGTTTTACCATTATATTTTGCAGGACAGTTATTGCACGAAATTTCATATACCACGCTGGTGTTATCTAACTTTTATTGTTTTATCTTTTCCTAATTGTAAAATCTGATTTAATTTTTACGTTATTTTGAGAGTAGTACTTACTAGGAATTTTTTAAAGTATTGTTTTGTTTTTTTGAAAATGTTGAGTAAATATGGAAAACTAATAATATTGTTGTTGTGTCATGTTTGAAATGTACAATTTAAATATCCTTTAAAGAAAATAATTACTTGATTATGATAATTACATTAGTTTTTTATGCCAAACTTATCAAGTCAAGTCAAAGTTTTTTAAGTACTTAACATTTAAACAACCTAACGCGCTGTAAGCAGTACTTCAAGGGGAGTATGGAAATCTGCCTAATTAGACTGATAGAATTAGACTTTTCAAAAAATTAATTCCTACAAGCGAATAAAAAATTTGATAAGCGAGATAAAAGTGGTAGAAATTGCTGCAATCAAAAACGAACCTCTGAATTTGTCAGCAAAGTGCCCAAAATATGGTAAAAGTGCCAAAATCACCTAAATCGCGAATAAATCGAAAACAGTAATAGATAGAAAAAAAAGTGGAACACAAAAAAGATGCGCCTTTCTAAGCTTCACAAAAGTAGTCTTGTTGAAATTAATTTCATCAAATATTTTTTTTGCAAATTGCAAAAAACCGCAAATTTGGCCGTTTTTTTAAACTGCAAAAAAGTAGCCTTGTTGAAATTAATTTCATTAAATAGTTTTTTTGCAAATTGCAAAAAACCGCAAATTTGGCCGTTTTTTTAAAAATTCATAACTCAGTCCGATTTAAATATGAAGAGCTGAAAATTTGAAACAATGTTCCTTTCGTAGTCCTTAACATATGCTTCAAATTTCAAGATGATACAATTAATAGTTNGCCGTTTTTTTAAAAATTCATAACTCAGCCCCATTTGGATATGAAGAGCTGAAAATTATATATATACAAGATGGGATTATGAAATTTTAGCATGTTGAATACTAACTCTTGACGAAGAGCAGCGCGTTTGAAAAATGGCCGTAAGTGGTCTCAAAACTTTTTTAGAGCCATTTTTCGAAGGGACCATTTTTTCTTTAATACGACGGTTTGCAAAAACTATTCATTGTATCATCTTGAAATTTGGAGCATATGTTAAGGACTACGAAAGGAACATTGTATAAAATTTTCAGCTCTTCATATCAAAATGGGACTGAGTTATGAATTTTTCAAAAAATAGCTAAATTTGCGGTGTTTTGCATTTTGCAAAAAAAATATTAAATGAAATTAATTTCAACAAGGCTACTTTTATGCGGCTTGGAAAGGTGCATCTTTTTTGTGTTCAACTTTTTTTTTTCATCTATTACTGTTTTCGATTTATTCACGATTTAGGTGATTTTGGCACTTTTTCCATTTACCTTTTTTATTTGCTTATAGGAATTAATTTTTTTTTCAATGGTGTGAAATCTAATTCTATCAGTCTAAATGTAGTACATTATGCCACTAGTTTGTGTTCACGTCGTGTATTTTTTGTTTACATTGTTTTGTGACCGTTAAATCATTTGCTGCCTATTGGCAGAAAATTTTGTTTGTATCGTATTTGGTATGCATCAGAGAGAGAGAGAGAGAGAGAGAGAGAGAGAGAGAGAGAGAGAGAGAGAGAGAGAGAGAGCGTGTCGAAAAAGAGAAACAATATGAGAGAATCAACAGTGACAGGTTAAGTATAGGATAGTAAAGAGTTTAGCTAGACCGTATAGAAAAAAGTGGAGTGTTCAGTTAGGATAGAGAGTAAAATTGAACAAGAACGTGATCAGAGAGAGGTAGGACTTGAGCTGAGAGAGGATAAATAAGAAGAAAATAGAGTAGTGAACTAATTAGATCGAGGTGCAGATAGTGAGAGTATACGTAGAGTACAGGACAGAAAAGAGTCAGTTCGAACAGTAGGTGAAATTGCTGAAAATTGGTTATGTAGACAAGCTATCGCCGAGACTAGGATAGCTTCAAGAAACAGGAGTTTGATAGTAAGAGTACAGAGGAGATAGGTGCTATAAAACAGTACAGAAAAGAAAAGAGTGTTAAGTGCAATCTAAGTGAGTGGGTGTGTATGTGTGCAGATGGGTGTTAGGGAAAATAGAGGAAAGGGTCGGCTAGTGTAAATGTACGTATGATTGAAGCGAGAATTAGAGTCGTGACAACGACTGCCATTTTTGGCCATTTATGACGTTCATACGAGAAATATAGTATCAGGTGCGTGTGTGAGATTCGGACGTATGTAATTAAGTACACGTTATTGACGCCGAAGCTAACAAAAATACTGTGACGGAAAGAAGTGTTTCGATAAGAAGGGGCCGGGCTAACGTGCAGTAAATATACAAACATGCCTATTCATAAGTCAGTAAATAAGTGTATTAACGCAGAATTGTGATGGGATGTATAAATAAAGTGTGTCGGCATTCAAAGCCCCGTGCTGATCTTTTTATTAATTCCTTCACAGGAGTTCCTGGGGTTTTTAAACTGGATACCTGAGATGGACCCTCTGCAGAAGAGAATCGAGTAAGAGGGGACGAGGTAAATGTACTAAGTACTTTCTAAATTTCACGCAGCACACTGAGTACTTTTTCAATTTTTCGATTTAAAAAAAATACATTGTTACATGAGCTCATAAAAATCATAGTTAGTATACAAAAGCACTGAAAGCCCCCCGTCTCGGCTTCTCCCGAGACTCACTCAATAGATCACCGTAGAGTGTTGACACGTAATGTAAAACGTTTTTAGTTGAAAATTTTACAACTATTCTTGATACTTCTCAGAATAAAAAAATATCTTGTTAAAAACAGTTTTGTTTGGAATCCATGCAGTTTATTTGCGATTAACATTGCTAATTACCAGAGCAAAAACGTCCTGGAACTTATTATCTCTGGTTTTTATCGCCACAATAAAAACGAATACATATTTTCCTACCTACTTAAAAATTTAGAAGATTAAAGTGAAAACTGTTACCAGGGCTATAATAAAAAGCTGATCTCTCATGTAATAGATTCTACATTTGTCGATTTTAATGCTGCTGTTTTAATCTCGATAAATGTTCTGCGTCAGTTCCCTAACACCTAAAATTGGAAACATTTGAAACATTTGAAGTTTTCCTTCTATTTGCTCTTTTACGACGATAGGCATCGTTAAACCTTTTTTAAGCCCTAAAGGCTGTTTTATGTCAACTTTGTTAGGTTGGAGTGTATTTGTTGGCAGGATATTTCGACGTTTGATGACTCTATAAAAGACAAGTGAGCTAAACTCTTTATAGACTAAACTTTCCAGCAAACGTGACTGCCTAGATACCTGAGGGTGATACTCTTTGGCCTGCTGTTGTAGTACTAGACTTAATGGGAGAAAACAAAGTCTGAAGCGTTGAAGCTAGTTGTAGAGCTAATTTCTCCTGGTGTTACTCTGGAGACGTTAGTGTCCAAAGCACCTTTTTTTTGCTGAGCTCAGTCAGTTTATTGACCTAAGGGAGGGAGATTGGTACGAAATGTTTGCTTGTCAATGACTGTCCCGTTCGCTCAACCTTTTTTTTGAACTGAAATTTCTTATGTTGGGCCGTGAACAGCCGCGTGAGGGGAAATGCGTTTTGAAAAAACGTAGCCACCAACCCTGCGGCCCAAGCCCTCTCTTAAATCTCCTCTCTTGTAGGTACACTTTCTCCCGCTCCGTCTTTCTCTTTCGCAGCGTGCGCCACTCTACTGTCTACCGTTTCGTCTCTCTTTCTTTCGCATGTACTGATGTACGCCGTTTGCTCGCTTCCCCTCAGGCTGGTACTGTACCTACATTATAGGTATGTAAGTATGTATTTTTGTGCGCTATGACTAAATAATCAACTGATCTAGCTGAGGTATAGGTATGGAGAAAAGAGAAAAGAAGAGAAAAACAACAACTTAATTTATGCGAGAGGCAAAGTATACGTATGTATTTTGTATTTATATATCCGTGTTGTACGTCCTGGTCATTACATACATGTTAGTCCCTATACATGTATGTAAGAAAAACGTGCATGAGGTATTAAATACGTATGATATA
Source organism: Copidosoma floridanum (assembly GCF_000648655.2). Next base: position 1,207,422 of record NW_019379512.1, on the reverse strand, counting down.
CGACAATCTTACCTTTAAAAACAAGAAAATAGCTATATGTCTATTGTTTTCCTTAATCTCAACCAGAAACAGTGAACTATTTTACTTTTATGGTAGCCAAAATTAAAAAAAATTTTTAGGATACAATGATTCCAACAAGACATGTATGTATCATATCATATCAAATGCATGAAAAAAAAATTTTAAATGGAAGGAATTTTTGTCCCGCGTAACTGGACAAAACTACCTTTTTTGGCGTAGTATGGTAAAAAATTTTTGTTTCGTCCTGCATTACATGACGAACAATAATTATACGCATATAAATACATATTTATATCATAGCAAACATGGAAGTACTTAGAATGCGTGAATACTTGAATTACGTACGCGCGTGCTCGTATACTTTATAATAATAAAAATTTTACTATTTTAATATCGGATTCTTAAAGATCTAATAATATTAGGTGTAATAGGTTTCTATTTTACTAAGTTTAATAACATTTAAGTTTGAAGTCTTACTTCTGCCTGGGGTTCCGAAACCCACACCTGGTTTTTTCTTTATAGCTTCACTGTTAGGTTTAACCAACTCACACCTCGGAAAGGATCGGTGCTTACTGGTTGAATGTTTAGAGTAGAGAGGATATTGTAGGGTCGTTGGTGGCCGAGGTTTCCAGTCTCGCAACAGACAGCTCTGCTGGTGATGTCTGCGAGAGAATAACTGACTCGTTTTAATAGTGGCCAGCTTTATATAGTCTTTTACTCGACGAATCGTTGGCGGAAATGGTAGTAAAAAATGCCATCTCTGTAGGTATACTGTTGGGACGACCACTCAGAAGAAGGCCGTTGTGGCTACCTGAAATTCTCAGGGTTGTTTTTCCTGGCTTGCTGTTGTCGCAAAATCTGCTTTGATAGCCCCAGGATGGTTGGAAGAAAGACCAATGAAACCCCAAAATTCTAAAGCTGATTGTGCTCTAGCTCGACACGTCTCCTGGAATTTCGCCGGAGACGTTAATATTCTGAACACTTTTTTGTTGGTCGCACTCGTAAATCTTTCGTTTGGGATGGAGTTTGACATAAATCGCTTGTCTATTAAAGAACAGTGTTGTCAGCGGTAGCCAGGATATCCAGCTGCACGACTTCCAGCTCTATACTTCATGCACTGCCAATGATTGACTGTAGTATTCAGTACTTTTTTCGGGGAAATAATAACCAGATTTACTTAATTCTATTGCAGATAGCTTCGATGTTACTTCTACGCCACCTAATGGATCCTCTTGAACTGAAGTGAAAAGCTAGTGTGTTTTTGCAAAAGTTTAAGCTTATTTTTTGCAACTGTTATCAATTTTTTCAAGATAAAAACTGTACTAAAACTATCTCGAAAGTATCAAGAATCAGTATGCAAAATTTCATCAAGATTGGTTGAGCAGTCACCGTGGCTGGCGATTACAACGGCTTTAGCGACTTTCCTGTATATATTAGTTAGATTTACATTATTATTAGTAAGATTTACATTAAATATGTGGCTAGTGACATCTATTATGTGGCATAAACACTATGAATACAAGATGATATGTATATGTCCTTTGTACAGTGATTCAGGAAAGGCAGACAGAACATGGCCGTTGGTGCGTACGCACGCTATTGTTAAATCTCTCTATACAATGAGAGAGGAGATCTTGTAATCTTGATTAATCTTTATGTTTGTGGTTAAATATATTAATTTAAGTATTAACAAGTGTAATATTATTGATCCACTACCTCCTAGCATATTTATTTAACAGTGTGGATAGACGCACTTGAATATCTTAATTATAAAAGAAGATGTATACATACCGAAATGCGCACTGAAGTTTCTGACAGGTTGGAAACTTTTCACCGTCGTAGCCAATGCTAGCAACGACTTTTTCCTCATGCAGATGGCACTGTTTTAAATTACTGCACGAATAGAATACGTGACTTGTCAAGTAAAACGGACAGTACTGTGGTAATTAGTCATTCACTAATCTGTAATTTGATGTATCATTTTATTTATGGTTTGTTATGATTTCTTTTGAACATTTTAATTCTTGGAATTGTCTGTCAGAATCAGCCATGTAAGCAGTTCCAGTCACTATTTGACATTGCAGAGAATATGACTAGAGTGTTTAATGGTGGCAAAGCTAGTTTAGTACTAGCTTTAGTAATAAAGGCGTTCCAGAAGTAGTAAGGATACATTTAAGCTTTAGAAGAGATTCACTAATACCTTCTTCTAATCAGCAAAGTTTAAAATTACTTTTTGTTAAGGGCAATCTGGAGATACTTAAAGTTGCCTGCCTTATAGATAAGGTTACTTTAATTGTTCAGCTTTATAACATCATTTATTCAGCAGTCAGCTATTTAATCGAAAATGGTTGAAGATTTAAGGTGAAAAGTGAAAAATCAGATTTTGAACGAATAAGGTGTGATTTTTTTTCCCTTTTCGTTTTATATATTTTAACATATCTCGCCAAAACCAAGCTGTATTTATTTCTTGTAGATTAAAAAATGTAAGTCTATTTTTCTTTTTTTCCCTTAAATTATGTAGAGTAAATTACTGACGCAAATAACATCACCTAACCGAATTAGACATAAGAAATTACTTTGCATAAATGAGTTTCCTACTCTACCGATCAATAGATGTTTTACTGAGCTTACAACAATCAATTTATTTGGAATATTTACATGCCAGAAAAAAATAGTAGCCACAAATTTATGAATCCACAAGGAACAAATGTTTCTTAATTCCGGTGGGATTTATAAAATAACGAAGAAGAAAAATGAAAAATCTGATTACACTTCATCATTCAAACATCTTATTTTTCAGTTTCTGCCTCGAGTTCTCAAGCAATTTTACCAAGTGTGGGCTTGACTTATTTTTTGAAGTATCAAGAATGTTCGTCTGCTCTTATTAATTCGATAAAATAGCTGTCTAGTGAATAATAAATGTTATCAAGCTATACAATTAAAGTAACCTGAATAATAAAGTAAGAAACTTCAACTATCTTGGATCACCCTTAAATTGATTATGTTTTTTTGCTACAGTATCTTGCTATCTTTTATGATTAACTAAATGCCTTGGTGGTCGATTGTGCAAGAGGTATTAGATCACAAGTAACTATTAATTGCAATACTGTTTTCATTTGACAAGTCATTTATAATGTACATTTATTCAAATATTATAATGTACATTACTCCTAACTTAATGATTTTTCAAGTCTCCATTGATTATTTCGTTATAAATGACTTGACGAAAACGACAAATATTGCAATAAATAGTTACCAAACTACTTGTAAATCTATATTTGTTTCCATTGTAGTTTTTGTTTTTGTTACTATTTTTACAAATTCTACTATTTAGATTTTTCTCTCGCAACCGTTGGAATAACTGCAAATTTGATCTGATGGTATGACCAGCAAAAATAAAAATTATCTAACCCACTTTGCTACGAAGTACTATGTCAGCAAAGGAATGGCTTTGGGCACACATAAGTAACCATACATGTATCACATGGAGGGAGAAAGTAGAAGTAGGGTAACTGGGGTGGAGAGTCTTTCAAGCTGTATTCTAGCTCTGCTAGCCTATAGATAACTTATCTCTTTATTAACATTGGTATTAAATTCAAATCAATTTTACAAATTACACGCATTCTCATAATGTCATACAGTAAACAACGCACTTTAAAGCATTAATTTTTATAATTACCTTTGCAAGTTTTGTATAAAAAGTTTTTTTAACGTTCTTAAAATTTTATTATCGTACATATGCTTAATCTTTGAAAAAACCAAAATGTAAAAAATTGGTTGATGTAGTTTTATTTTATAGAAGGCGTAGAAATCTGTAGGTCAAAATTTTATATACATACAGCTTTAGTACAAGTATAAGGAAAGAATAGTAATACATTATACAAGTACATGCATTTCTTGGTACATGATTACGATCAGCAGAAATTGAAAGATAGAACACTTATAAAAAATGATAACTTTCAGGCTCTTGGCTTGTCTGGACAAAAGTTACTGGGAATCCCTATTGTTGTACAACACACTCAAGCAGAAAAAAATCGAATGGGTAACTCTATGCCAAATCTGATGCCTAAAGGTCAAACTGGGCCAATGAGATTATATGTTGGATCACTACATTTTAATATCACTGAAGATATGCTGCGAGGTATATTTGAACCATTTGGTAAGATCGAAAGCATACAGCTTATTATGGATCCTGAAACTGGCCGAAGTAAAGGATATGGATTTTTAACGGTAATGAGAAATATGTTGCTAAAATGATTTTAAAACTTCTATTTATTTTACATAGAATATTTTTATAATGTTAAATGAACAAACTTTTAGAAAACGAAGTAGAAAGTAAAACATGGAAATTATTTTTTTTTATGCAACACAAACATTTGCTCAGATAAGTATGCACAGGAAATGCTTGCTACATTCAGCTTTTTCAAATTTAAATTACATGGTTGAAATTAATATTCAGAAAATTTGAAAATATGTGTCTACACAAAACATGTATGAGCCAAAATTTAAAATTATTACTACGAAGCTTTTTTAACCCCCTTCCAAATTATTAGTTTAATTAGTAATTAATAAATTATGAATAAGTCAAATGGCTATGTAACGCAAAATATGGGTTCTAAAGGGTAAATTTTTCTTTGATTATTCTTTTTTTCCGATTTATTTTACAGCTGAATGATAAAATCTACCGCATTTAGTATTTTCAACCGGATTTTTTCAGCTCTTGAAGCTCAAGGTTAGCTTAAGTTAATTACTAGCTTTTGTTACGTATCTAAATTCTTATAGTAGTTTATAAAGTACTTTCTTGTGGCTAAGATATCCATAATAGATATTTTTTGTACTGAAAGTAGTTTTGACAATAATTAAAAATATAGATAAAGTCTCTTTCAAGTAGCATCCGTAGTAATATATACATAGTTAATTATCGCCAGCAAAGGCTAGTAGCTTAGTGCAATAAGTCGACTATTACAGAAACGTGTTCAATTGAAGTGATAAACAGCTCTTCACCATCTTAGAAGTGTATACGGACTCATAGCAATAATGCTATGTGATAGGAAGGAAACGTAAACCAAACCACGCTCAGTAAACTTTTTGAAACCAGCAAATTTGAAATTCTGCCTGTTTATTCTACTTGTAATTTCTTTCTTCTGCCTTAAATACATCCTCTTTACTAATCCTTCTATTGATTTTATAAAAAAATTTTAAAAAATTTATTAAATTTTTTATGGTTTAAGTACATTTTTATTTTAATCAGAAAACAGGGGGTTTCATAGTTCGTGTTATTTTTCTAGTCCAAAGTGTCTAGCACGGCTTCAAGTCATAGTTTAATTTGATCCAGTGACTGTGCTGGAATTAGCCTAATAGCTCTCAATAAAGAGTTTTGGGCTCATTTGTTATAAAACGATCGATTTAGTGCACATTTTTATGAGGTCAACTGTTAGAGGAAGAAGTTACCTAGCGTTGCGTGCTCAAGTACAAAAATTTTTTGCAAGCTACGTTTATTTACCGGTTTAAGAGAGCAAAAATGTACAGCAACTTAAAGACTAACTGAGAGGGGTGAATCAGCAGCAATATTAGGTGTGGAGTTTGTATTTCTAAGTACGTACATGTATGTTTGGCTTTTGTTTAATTGAAAAGTCTTGCATACATATTTACAGTTATATTTTATAACATTTTTCTATTCATAGTTCTGTTCATTATTTCTTCTCGTATTTCCGGCTCGTGATTGGTAAATAGCGTATTATAAATAGAACTACGAATGTTTTAAAGTAGTGATACTTTTATTGTGAAGTAAAGTGTATAAATTTATTAACAAGACTCAATTTGTAAGTAAATATAATAAAAGTGCTGTAATTTTGTTTCTACTGCGTTGTCTCGTAATTTTTTAATTAATGAGCCTAGTCTCTAATATTATCGTAACTTAAATATTCCATTTAAGAGTGAAAATTACGAATAAAAAATTTAGTTTAACTTGTTTCAATGTTAACGCAAATCGTTAGTTTGGAAAAAATGCGCCACGAGTTAGTTGATTCAGGATGAGATGGTGCGTAAAACAATGCACGTGTTGTGGCGATCTTCGTGAATTGTTAACCTAAAAGAAAAATATAAACTCGAGCTCTTGCATAATGTGGAGCTCAGGCTTGTTATTTTGAACTGTAATGCAAGTGACCTATAAAATTTATAGTTGTGATTATCACGATAAATTTTACTCTAGAAATGCGCGTACCAGCTCTACCACGATATTCACAAGCTACGTGTAACTTCAAATGACGACTTCATCTGAAAAGGATGTTTTTATCCAAAGCTTAAATAAGGACGTAATTAGAGTACTTCATGCCGTCAGCAAAAATCATACGATGTGATAGATCAAAGATATTTAATATTTTAAGCAAATTATGTGCCACTAAATCGTATACAGTAATAACAAAAATATGTAAACTTTCAAACATCTTTGGTTTTAGAGTGAAAAAAGAGGCGGCCTGATTTTAATTTTTAGCTTGAAAAGACGCTAGCAAAAGGGAAAAAAAGTAAATATTTGCACGCTTCAAATGCTTACACACGGAAAAAACTTTTGAACGTACAGAGCCCAGTTCAATGTTCATTACAATTCTGTTACATCTCTCAGCCGTACTGTTCAGTATGTGTTTATAAAGTGGAAGTGTATCCAAAATTTTTATTCTCTATTACTAAATTAAAAACTTTCTGATTTATCTATACATTAACATTGTGGCACGTTAACGTCCTATTATTTTCTGCATAATATTTTTAACTTCATTAATAAGAAAATATTTTACAATCATCAACATTTTCTTCTGATTTAATTAGATTTACTATAGTAATTTTACTTTAATAATAAATAAAAGTTGGAATACATTTTTTTCGTTCAATGTAATATATTCATACTGTTGTTAGGTTCATCTAAATTAGTATATGCTACTTCCAAAATTTCTTTGGTCTATAGTATATTGATTCCGAAATGGTAAATTATGCATACCCTTGTTTGTATAAACAAAAACTTCATGTAATAAGTTTTAATTCATGTTGGCAAAACTTCAACCAACTTGTTTTTATAAATAAGAGACATAAGTACTACAAATTTTTTAACCTACGTGATCTTCTCTGTCGATTTGGAGATTTATCTCACTGGGCATTTCTTGCAGTATTTCAATCACGGTGAGCCATTTCGCCTGCCATTACCGCCTTATCAACGTTAAGCAGCTCAACCGAAGCTTAGCATTACTACATAGCTTGAAATTTTGACGCTTGATACGGCATTTTCGTCGCCCAACGCGACGCCTTATCATCGTCGCCTGGCCCACCTTGCGTCCAAGCTGGATATACTTTCTCTGCCTGTTTCTGACGTAAACTGTATTGCTGACCATCCTGTATGTTGCTGTTGGTTCGCATGTACCGGTTTCGAGCCTATAAATCGGTCACGCTACGCGTACATCATTGCACACGTGGGCCTTTACCACATGCATATGCACTGCACTCGAATTTGAGGTCTTCGTCTCCACCATCCGTCTGAATTTATTGCTTAGAACTATCGATGCCTTAGCAGCTGCTTTTGCTACATTTTTGTATGACTTCATGCTGCACGCCAAAGAGTTAGCGAATTTTAAAGTCTCGTGCAGCAACATTGGTGCCACCATACCCCCCTGGCAGCCTTTGCCGCTTATACTTATCAAGTGCGTGTTGCGTCGAGTAAATGTTTATGCACTATCGAGGTAAGGCTAAGCCTATCGATTCGATCATTGCACATATATCTATATAGACTATTACAAGATAACATTACAAAAATCTTTGGTAAATTTAAATTATCATTTGGAACTAAAATTATAATTTATTTTTGTTGAACGTTTTTTAATATTCTTCATAACCATGGGCTTTTGATATGATATATATTTTTTTTCAAGTACCAGGCTAAATTTTTTAGTTGCACACAACCTTTACACAAGTTTATTTTACAGGAATTTATTTTCATTTCTATTATACAAACAAACACTGATACCTATTCAACCCATATACAATGGGAAAATTTGAAAACTTATGACACAACTCCAGGGAATAGAGGCTTCTAATCACCAACGATAAGCCAATTGAAGTTTCCAGAAAATCTAAATAACAGTGCCATTTAAATACGAAAAGCACTGTGTTTTAAATTATTTTTACTTCTTTAATTTTCATAAAAAAAAGCGAAGTGCGCGCAATAGTTTTGCATTTTTATAATTCTGGTTTATGCATACTAAATGGTAAGCTTGATGTGTGTGCCAAATTATGGGCTTGAGCTGGTTTGATTAATTAAGTTATGAGGAAACAAAGAAATTAATGAGGATGCAGTTATATTATCATTTATGTGGGTTTGGAGTAGATTTTTGTACCTTAACAGACATCATACGCTTAAAATATGTAGAGAATATCAGCATTGAATTAAAAACAAAAATTAAATTCAAATTAGGATAATTTAAGAAAATTTTTTATGTACAAAAAAAGTTATGATGAATGAATTTATAATCCAAGAAAGATAAATTACTTTCTTAATTGATTAGGGAAGCAAATTAACTAACCAAAAGTATGAGATTAAATAAGAACGACATTGTTATCAAAAAATTAAAATAAATAATCGTTAACACAGAAAAACGAACAAAAATTAATATACAATAGAAATTTATGTTAAGTACAAAATTAAATAGATGTAAAAGAGAATGAATGTATAAGTTTTGTAATAAACATATACGAAAATAGCTTGAGAAAAAAGCTCTACTGAGACATTTTCTTGTACTGCTCGGATCGGGCCAAAATGAGAATACCCATCGTGGGTATATTTGTCCATTATACTCACCCGAGAAGATCAAAAAATTTAAATTGATTTTTGTTTTAAACTTTTTTTTCTAAGTATCCAAGTTGCAAGTAATTGATTTTATAAGCTGTTACTTTTACTGCACCAAGTATACCCCTGTCCCCCGTATTGTCCATTTAAATAAGGTTTTTGTTTATACAATTTATGCAAAATAATTTAAAAAAAGAAGTAACTAACCGTTAGGATAGCACTTGCAGCAGCAAAACAAAAGGACTAAATACCAATAAATCTAAACATTCTATCTACTGGCATTAATAAGTCTCTTTCTGAATCAGAGCAAAGAAACTTAAAATATATATTCTGAATTCGATGGTTAAAAGCTTGAAGCAACAAAATACTTAAAATTCAAGGAATTTGGAGCTTGAGAGATGCAACTTGCTGAGTTTTGAAATGATAATAGCCTGCAGCATATATCTAGTGGGTATTTAATTTTCATGAGCTTACTAGCAGCCTCGTCTTAACTTCACCCGAGATTCAGTGAGTGGAGCACAGTAGTGTGACAACACGTAAATCTAATTACAAATTTTTGTTTCGAATCCATGCAGTTATCGTCAAATAATAAGCTATAAGAAAGTTTTAAAAAATATAATGATGCTGAAAAGTACTCTTCCTTTTTTATTCTATAAAATAGTTGTTGGCCCCAAAGAGCTGTTGATTTGCACGTTCTCATGTTACATCAAATGGAAAGGGCAATTTGTTGTAACTTTAAATATATAAGACTGACAGAAAATTTATACTTCAAAAATTTTATTTTTCAATCTCAACACTATAACCAGAGCAACAAGGTCCTGAAGCATAATTTCTTTATTTTTTAGCACCACAATAAAAATAAATACTTATTATTCTACTTATTTGAAAAGCTAGAAAATTTAAATGATTACCATCAGGGTTATAACAATAAGCTGGTTTCTGACTTAATGGATTCTTTATTCATCGATACTGACGTTACTGTTTCAATCTCGATACTGTTCTACGCTAGTTTCTTGACGCCTAAAACTACACGGAAAAAACTTTTGAACGTACAGAGCCCAGTTACGCAGGCTAGAGAAGTTCAAATCGCTTTGAACTCCTACTGCACAAGTGTACAGGCCTCCTTGACTCGAAGATCGAGTCAAACGAGTTCAAAACAGCGTTCAACTGAGACTGCACAACCATGCGCGCCGCGTAGCCTGTAGTTTGGGCTTGTACAGTACGGCATAGCATTGAACTGCAGAAGCTCGAGGGGGGGCTACGTGAGCCCGTCGGTTGTGCTCTCACAGCACCATGTCCAGGCTCAGCGAGCTCAGTCCTTCTCCGAGCTCTCTCTCACCGAATTTTGAGCTATCAGCAGACAACTTTTGGACTTCAATGAATACAGCCGTTCATTATATAGAACGCGAACAGGTAAATGAGTTAAAACTTATATTTTATATACATACATGCCTGTGAATAATTTCATGAAACTTACTTAACCTTTATGTAACTCATTAATTTAGTACAAAATGTTTAGGGTTAATTATAACATTTTGACCGTACAAATAACTAAGAATGGTCATTTTAAAAATGAGTAACACAATTTTTTCCAGTATACTAAAGTTCCAAAAAATCTTATAATCGTTAACCACGAAAACGACTAAAGCTATTTGACTGAAATTTTTCATACTGATTCATGACACTTTCGAGATGGTTTTATCATATTTTTCATCTTGAAAAAATTAATAGCAATAGCAGTAGCAATAAACGAGCTCAATGTTTTACAAAAATACGCTTGCTTTTTATTTTAGTTCAGTAAGATCCGCTAGTTGGTGTCGAAGAAAAATTAAAGACACCTGCAATCGAAGTCAGTCAGTCTGGTTATGATATCCCTGCTTAAACTGTCGATTATTGTAGTAATTCACGGGCAGTACATTAAGAACAGTTATTAGTTGTGCAGCTAATTACCCTGGATTCCCGCCTATCGATAACACTCTTCTCTAATGGATAATTGATAAATGTCAAATTCCACCCTGAACCATTAAAATAACAGAGTGCCACGAAAAAATAGGTATTCTAAACGCCAACGTTTTTAGCGTAATACCAGGAGACATCTGCCTCACAGCACAATATGCTCCAACACTTCAGGATTTCCTAGCCATTCTCACAATCGACTTGGTGCTGCTAAAGTACCTTTTGCTACAACAGCAAGCAAGAGTGAACCCTGAAGAGTTTAGGCAGCCATATCGGCTGGAAATCTTATTAGACTTCTCCTCATTCTTCAGTGATTCATTTCAACGGCATATACTTGGAGGAGGTATTCTCCAGGCCCACACTGAAATAAAAAGTGGCCAGTATAGCTTGTATGCACGGCTTCTGAAGCTTAACTGCCCAGAAACTGCTTGGAAGCCCAGACTAACGTGCCGAAGTATACAAAATGATAATTTTGTGATCGGTCACATTTTCCTCAGTTACCAAACAGTTTCTGCTTAGCTCCCAAGCCAACCTAGCTACAGTAGTTGTATAGCCAAGCTATATTAACCGCTTTTTTTTACTGCACTTCCCCGACCAAAAGTGAGCAGTGGCAATCCAGGAAACGACTCAGAGACGCAGTCTTTCGGTCAGCGATGTACCTCCCTTCAGCAACCTATGTATACGCAGAGACTCCAAGGGTAAGAGTCAAGCTATCTTGGGTCTACATATGTGAGCTTCTCGATCCCCATCAAATGAGCCAATCAAGCAGCAGATATACGTAGTTCGCTGAACGCTGGATCTGGTTTGACATATTATCAACCCACAGCCGGTTCTCCATCATTGAGCATAACAAAAAACAGTTGGAAGTATCATCACTGGCTCTTTTTAAGGTCATCATTAATGTTTACGTTCACTAAACCATCATCATTCTTAACGGTCCTTTTTAGGACCATCCAACGTTTAACTACCCCACCAAAAAATATATTCTTAAGAACAACTATTTCAGACAAATATCTTGAAGCAAATTCCGATCACGATATGTATATCAAAAGTCTATAAAAAACCGGACAATATTAAACCAAGTCAGTTTTTCATTGGCAAACGTCACAAATGGAGTTGTTTGTTAAGAGGCTGAGATCCACTGCCACTAATTACCCTGTATCACTCTCTCAGCTTTAAGCATTTAACCAGAAAGATCCTTTATAGTCTCATCAAAGCCATTTAGAGTCATCCGACGTTGAACTACCTCACTAACAAACATATCACAACTTGACAAAGCTTGCAGAAAATAGCCTTTTATAAAAGTTTTGAACAATACCTACACTGACATTGATTACTTAAATCTTTCACCTATTCAAATAAGTAGAACAATGTATATTTGTATTCAATGCTGCGCTATAAAATAAAGAGATAAGGCTCCAGGAGCCTTAATTATTTTAATAACCCGAAAATTACTATGAGTACCATTAACTAACACCCGAAAATAATTTAACCACACTTACCGATAAATAGCATTTGTCACATTATTTTTTTTTTTTTTTTATGAACATTTTTATACCGTCTCAACTTTAAATGTAAAGATGTCAAATAAACAGTCTTTTTGAGAAAAGGCAAGGTGGGGGCATGAAAAATATGAGGGGGTGAGAGAGGCAAAATTAATAAATAGAAACTCTTCTTTCTATGACAGGGGCAAGGGGGTGGGGCACGAAAAGTGGGATGGTGGTGAGGGGAGCCATCCAAAATTCAGTTGGATGCATTTTATAAAGAATTGAAACGTATTTTGTCTTATTTTCAGGGATTGCTGTAGGGGGAAGGCAATCAAGGACGAAAGAAATGTGGGATAGGGGCCGAATGTGTGTAGAAGAGGATATGAGGGGCTAAAGTAATATACAATGAAATCATTTTATAAAACAAATAATTTTGTCTTATTTTGAAAGGGGCTGAAGGGTGACAAGAGGTGGTGAGGTAGGGCTAGAAAGAAGAGACGAGGGGTGTGGACTACATATCCCCCTGTATTGTATAGTTATTTGTGAAGGGTATTTCACATAAACCTACCGCTGCCCCTCACAGCCCCCCACGTTATTTTTCTTATCTCCCTACAATCCCCTCACAAACTAAGTATATAATCAATGTTTATTTATGCAGTAATATTAATACATAACATATCTAAAGTTTTATATTAATTATCATGAAATGATTTTTATTTATTAGTATTATTTAGTAATAATGTTATAAAGTGGAGAAAATTTCACGTTAGTACATAAAGTTATAATTTTTTCACAACTCCTATGTATCTTTAATTAGTTAACAAGAAATCAGTATTAAACTTTAAAAAAATTTTTACCTGACATCCAGGCTTTTTGAAAGGCTCTAAAAATTTTTGTTATTGTGTCATTTACTTTTTTGTAGAGCAGAAAACCGAGTCTCAAACTTGAAAAAAAAAATTTCGAAAGCTGAGGTACCAACTTGGCCCATAATTAAAATAATGACCCTGCTACAAATAGGGTAGGTTTGGACACAGCAGATATAAAGCAACAATAATACTACATCTCTGAAATGTTCAGAGAATCAGTAGACATCAGAATATAGAGTTTAACCTTAGAATGCCTCAACTACTGTTACAGTAACCATAATTATAATTCATCTTACAATACACCAGTGCAATTACAATAAACCTGATTTAATAGCCGAAACCACGAATTAGAATATAATACTATCAATACCCGAACTAAACAAGGCAATGAACTGAGGTACAAACTTGGCCCATAATTAAAATAGGGACCCTGCAAGCTTTAACATTTATTACCTTATTTATTAATTCATCTTTTATATCAGAGTATTCTAAATTCTGAATTCTATTCTTACTTTTTTCTATTTATTTATATATTTCTTCATTTACCTCTAAGATTGCAGTGGTTATGCTCTTGTCCTTGATTTTGTACATATTCAATTTGTTTGTAATTTTGTAATAGTTCGTTTATGGTGGCATTTTTTTATTTGATTGATAAGGTAAGACGTTTTTAACTTTTATTGATTAAATTTCTCATCTCAATCCTTAGTTGTAGTATTAACTACACTTTTTAATTTGTTTTGTAATCCGTTTATTATTATGTTTGTTAACTTTGATTTTAATTATGCAATGATTATTATTTTCGCCGTAGTATTTCATTGTCACGATCAAAGGTTAGATATCACTATGCTCTGGGCAAATAACTATCGCATCACCTAAATATTTACCATTATTATGTGTGTTACAGTAAATAAAGTAAAAAAAGTAGGATTGTAGGTTAATTAATAGCAACTTCTTGTTTATAATACCCTTTATTCTGACGTTAGGAAATCGTGAAGTGAGGTTGCAAAGACGAATGTATATTAGGTAACAAATGTGGCTTATACTCAACTGACTTGACATGCAGGATTGTTCGGCCTGTTTTCCTATACGCAGTTACATATACGTACACACACTCATTGTACACACTGTTTATGATTTACTCTAAATTTACACGTTTCTCTTTCTTCTATCTACCCGTACATAACAGTTGTCTTTGCAGAAAATAAAGAGACAGAATGCTAACTTTATTAAAAGTTAATTAGTAATCGTTCAGATATGCTGGGGCTATACTGTTCCTTTAAAGTTGGGTTCTCAATGTTACAGTAGTATTCAATACCAAAATGCTACCTTGACCTCGACTTCTTTTTTTATTCGCTACTCGAAGCATTTGAGCTATCGGAATGCTATCTTAAAGGTCTCTAAACACCTCCTGTTGGTATAATTTAAGATGTGAATTTTTTCTGGGGTACGAAAGAGTTTGCCCCTGATTTCTGTTCGTGTTCTCCTTCATCGGTTGGGGCCACCCGTAATTGATATGTGTGTTAACGTCAAACTCTTCCGTCTTCAAAGATTGTAATTCAGATGTCCGATGCGCTTTTTGACTTAACCTACCTGCCACTTTTGCTGACTATAATCTCTTGTTATGACTTTCTGTCTCCCAGGAAAAAATTAGAGGAATCTTTAGGATGTATGTTAAAATTGTTGTTTTGCATTTAAATTTTCAATACATCAAATTTACATCTAACATGACAATTGAACATTAACTCAGGTGGTGACTTTTTGTTTGGAGTATGTGGCATTATTATATATTGACCAAGAAAATTTTGTATTTTTGTTTTTAAATTATTATTGTTTAACTCATTAGAGACTGCTTCTTTAAAACTTTGAACAAAATGTTTTGCTTTTTCGTTCTTTTCCTGATAATAAGGCACTTACATTTATGTATAATACCAAATTCGTTGGTAATCCCTTGATGACATTTTGCGGTAGATGTTGTGCCATTACTTGAAATGATTATTTCCAAGGTTCTATCCCAAAAGTTGTTCAATTTATTCAAGTTTTAAAATCATAATATCTGTTACCATATTCTGCATGATATATACGTCTGGCAAATTGGTGTATGAGTCTATTAAAGTAAACAAAAAACATGCTGAATTTATATGAATTAATATGCATGTTCTGAAAAGACTCATAAGCTTCTTCTCGTGAGTGAGCATAAATTTTTTCTAAATTATTTGATAACAGTTGGCATTCTGGACAGTTTCTAGCTAGTTTTTTGATTTCGCAGTCTACCCTTTATCACCACATGTGATTTTTGCACCAGGTTCTTAATATTTACTATGTAAAAATGACTGACGTACAAATAATTTAATAAGGTATTGCATAATTGTTTTGATATCGCTATTTTATGTCCACTTACTAGTAATTCCTGTTCTAACGTGGAGTCCTGCGGTGGCACGCCCCAAGTGTCTTTTCGAGATGAAAAAGTGCCACGATTCAAGGTATTAATAATTTTAAGAAAATTTTTTTCTTCTTTTGCTGCTTTCATTATTAAGTTCACGTTGGTTAGTAATTCTTCTTTTAGCTCAATAGAAAACAAATCTACTCGGTCTATTTTATAGTCTTCCTTCTCCATGTCAAAAACTAGTAAACGCAATAAACAGTTTGCGCTTCCGTGAAGACCGGAGCTCTTATATATCCAGTGTCAAGTTAAAAACTGCGTAAAAATATCACGTTGTGTTGTATACGTGTCGCGCTAAAAATCGGTAGACTTTTATTTTTGGCAAAAATTTACGTTCCAAATCTACGATCAGTGATTAAATTAAATTTGATTCCAATTGAATATTAATATAATTTTTTAACATCCAACACTATTACAAGCGCCTCTTTGACGATCTGACTGTATTTGCATTGTGTATCATTGAATTTTCTTTTATATATACTGAATCGCACGCTCCGATCTATCTGAACAACGATGCGAGAGAACAACACCAACCGTATATAAGCTAGCATTAGTAGCTCTAATAAACAAAAGTTTAGGATCATAAAAAGCAAGACTTTTTCGTCGTTACAAGAGCTTTTTCCTGATAGTTGTACCACATATATTTAGTGACGCTACACAATAGTTCGTATAGGGGTTGTAATATTCAACTAAGGTTCTTTATAAATCCATCATAATAATAGATCATACGGTTAACTGCTCGCACCTCGTCTATGTTGCATGCTCTCAGCACTTAAATAAACCGTGATGTTTATTTAAAGTCGAAATCTGTGCACTTTTATCATTAACTTCTAGCTATAAGTATGCCAATTTGGAGTCAATTTTCGCAAAAATACTACAGCCTGTCATTTCCGCGAACAGTTCTTTAATCGTTGCTAATGGGTATTCGCTTAATAACAGTTGAGGGATTATTGTTGTACTGTAATCTCTGCATAATCTCACCCTTTTATCTTAATTTCAAACAGGTACCAGCATCGTAACATAATCATAAGTTCTTACTCTTTCAGAAATCTTCCACCAAAATATTACTATCAATGTTGAAGTAATTGTCCACTGTGTTAACAGTATTAAACAAATTTCCCAAAATTTTACCCCTTTACAATCTTTTAGCTGCTAAATTCAGTGACGCCAAGTAATGGTTCTTTACGGGCGTCATTTATATAAATATTTAACAATAGTGATAACTCATTGCCACGCACTTGTACTACTATAAAATCCAGTACAACAACTTGTAATTCACAGTAAAAGACTAAATGTAATTTTGTTTTATGTAATTTGCCTTCAGGTACCAGCCTCAGTGCTTGGTCCTTACGATTAAATGATGTTTCAAGCCAATTTTTTCAACTTTCAAAGTTTTTTCCACTCTGAAAATTTGTACACATCCGTTCCTGAAATCAATAAGGTACTTATCTTCTTAAATTTTATGTATAGAGTTCTTTTTTTTAAGAACAAATCATTTCAATGTTACTGATTGTTCTATAGAAATAGATTTCCTGCAGAATTTTCCATTGGATCATTGCCAGCCGTTACACTTTCTTACTTATGACTGCAGTATTAAAAATTGTACTTTACTCTTTATGTTATAATGCTTACGTAAGTAAAAAGCATGTATGTATTTGAACTGAGAATTTTCATTACATATGTTAATGGAATTCCCCCGTCTCTCAGCTTGCTTCGCGTGCCAATCTCCCGCTAACAAATTATGCCACTGCTACAATTTTTTTTAAAAAAAATTTGGATTTTTATAAACTAACTCTTAAAAAATGATACAGTTTATTGTTAAGTAGGCAAAAAATATGTTGAAGTGGATACCACACGGTTCATAAGATTTCAGCATTTCTCCTAATGTTCAGTTTTAAAGTGAACTTGTGCTTAAATGTACTGTACATTTTATTGCTATGCGAAATTGCTGTTATATTTAAATGTCTGTTACTTCTTCGNTAAGTAGGCAAAAAATATGTTGAAGTGGATACCACACGGTTCATAAGATTTCAGCATTTCTCCTAATGTTCAGTTTTAAAGTGAACTTGTGCTTAAATGTACTGTACATTTTATTGCTATGCGAAATTGCTGTTATATTTAAATGTCTGTTACTTCTTCGCGAGTTTCTTGGAATTGAATATCTTATATTTCATACATTACTACTTGGATTAAAACAATACTCTAGAGACTGTGCTACATTTATACTTTTCTACGTTATAATATATTTAATAACTGTTATCTGCAAAACGAAATATTCGCGAACATTCACATATAAGCATATAAATACACCGTGCTCTGCGTAGCACTAGTAAGTCCAAGCAAGCGCCGCGGCTGAGTTGAACGCTTCACTCAGTTCGCACCTGTACATAGTATACCAATTGATTGAANCGAACATTCACATATAAGCATATAAATACACCGTGCTCTGCGTAGCACTAGTCAGTCCAAGCAAGCGCCGCGGCTGAGTTGAACGCTTCACTCAGTTCGCACCTGTACATAGTATACCAATTGATTGAAAATATATGCTGCTGTTAATTTACAATTACAAGTCTCGAGTTAATCCTTTTCCCTGTATCTGTCTTCGACGTGGTCTAGACTTTAGCTCGCGACGGTAACGGCCCTTCCACGAACATTTTTGGTAGCAGAGCGTGGTTCCTTGGAACAAAAAGTCGAGGCAGTTTGAAATTAGAGGCGCGAGAATTTCTGTATTGCCAGAGGTAGTGCTGTGCGGGTGAGTGTCGATCAAGCTTAAGAGTCTTGAGTTTTCGTTAAGTGTTCTTCGGCTGCGAGTACAAGCAGTTTACCCACGTCTAGGATTTGGCCAAGGCGGGCGGGTTTGTTTGTCACCTTGAATTTATACACACTACTGCACAGAGTTTAGGCATGTCGCTAACGCTAGATCAATTGGGTATCCGCCAGCAAGAGTTGTTCGGTAGAGTATCTCGAGCGTACGATAATCTACTCAAGCTTGGACAGAACAACATTACGCGACAAGCAATAGAAAATCGCCTCGATCAGTTACGCGCTAACTGGAATGAGTTCC
>NW_019379512.1:1161894-1174307 GCF_000648655.2 Copidosoma floridanum | reverse complement strand
TATTATTATTACTATAATTAAAATTTTTTTATTTGTTAGTATGAATAAACATTTTTCTTATCAGTAAATTTTTTTTCAACAGCAAACGATAAGGTTATCAAAAGTTCCCAGGCTCTGGCCGTTCTATTACTTGAACACTCTACACGTTTATCTCTACGACTATGTCTGTAAATTGTAAAAAGAGAATCACTATTTTGTCTTCTACTGTAAGGGTCTTTCTGAGTTTATCCTATTTGTGTTGCAGAGTGTTATTTAAAAAAGTACAGTGTGGTAAAACGTTTGCATTAGTGATAAGTATTTTGCCAAAGACAGTTGCAATGAAGCTTTCTGTTTTCTGTGATTCTTGAGATAAAACTACGGATTTTAGTGAAGATACTTTGAAAAATTTTTCACGTACGCAGACATTTTGCTAAAAAAAGAATTTTAAGTATTCAATAGTCCATTTGCCGTGACACTGAAAAGACACTGGTTATTATAGTGTGTGCCACAAGTATTTAATATAGTTCAAGGCTTCCTTGCTAGGAGAAAACTTAAGTACGATTTAAAAAAATAATTTTTTTTTAAGCATCTTATTTTACTCTTTCACTTTTACTTTCATTCACACACACACATACGCACACACCTTATATACACACTCGAATATCATAATGTAAAAATATATACCTCCTGGTCTTCTTACATTCATATACATATACATACCGCTTATCTTACTAAAATGCAAAGCAAAGTCACAAAAACCATTATAATGGCTAACCGCGAAAACTACTCAACCAATCTTTCTAAAATTTTGCATACTGATTCTTGACCCTTCCTAGATAGTTTTCATATAATTTTTATATTGGAAAAAAATAATAACAATAGCAATAAATAAGCTCCGAGTTTAAACTTAAGTTAAGTACCTTTTCGCTGAGTGGCGTAAAATTAAAATCAGAGCTACCGAGCAATAGAAGCAAGTGGATCTGGTTATAATACCCCAAAGCAAATAGTCTAATACCATAGTCGTTCGCCAGCAGTGCATTAAGAATATAAAGTTGTGAAACGTGCAGTTGGGTATCTTAGCTACCGATGACACTCTTCTCCAACGGACAAGCGACTTATGTCGAATTCCATTCCGAACCACAAAGATTAACAAGTGCCCGTAATAAATAGCGTTCTGAACGCTAATGTCTCTGGCGCAATACCCGGAGACGTTAAGCCAGAGCACAATTTGTTCTAACTATTATAGGTTTCGTGGTCGTTCTTCCAACCGACCTGGTGCTATCAAAGCAGATTTTGCTAATAGTATTAAGAAATCACGCTTTGCAGCCCTGCTCAACGTGCTCTCCCTTCCTCTAAGTCCGTGTAGTCTGAGCTCATCAAATTGCGGTGACTTGGTGGAAAGTGAGCGGCTTCTCGGCGCTCGGTACCCTTCTTACCATTATTATCTAATTGACACAATTGTAGATACGTTAACTGGAGTGTTTTCTTTGAAATTTTACACTTATTAAAATCAAACAAAAAGTGTATTCTTATGCCACTTTTTTGCCTTTTCGACTGATGGAAGTTGTTTTACGCTACCTGCTCCTGGTGCTATCAGAGCAGATTTTGCTACAACAGCAAGCCCGGAAAAACAATCCTTAGAAGTTTGGACAGCCATATCAGCTGAAAATTTTATCAGCCTTCTCATCAGTAGTTCATCCCAACGGCATACCCACAGAGGAGGTATTCTCTACGCCCACTTTCTTGACCAACGGTAAACGATTAGTTGTTCGTGGAACGACTCGAAGACAAGATATTCTTTGGCCAGTGGCATACCCTCCTCCAGCACGGTCTCCGTACGCAGAGACTCCAAGGGTAAGAGTCCAGCTACCCGCAGCCAGCTATCCATCATCGGAAATAATAATAAGAAATCACTGGAAATATTACCACTTCTCCGTTTCACGGCTATTATAAGTATTTATATTTCTTAATCAACCATCTATCTCATCGGTTTTTTTAAGGGCCATGGAATGTTAAAGTACTTTGCCAATAACACACATTTTTGCTACCATTTCTTGCAACGATTCGTCCACTAAAAGACTATGAAGCTGGCCACTATTAAATCAAGTCAGTCATTCACTGGCAGACGTCACGAGCAAGGTGAGGCTGGGAACACCGGTAACCGAAGACCCTATAGAACCCTCTTGACTCGAAACATTCAACTAAGAATCACCGATCCTCTCCGAGGTCTGCGCTCGGCAAACCTGAGAGTGAAGCTATAGAGGAAAATTAAACTTGAGCCTACGGAGCAGTCTTCAACAGGCAAGCATCACGAACCAATCTCCCTACCTTAGATTACTTAAACAACTGAGCTCTGCAATAAAAGAAGGTGCTTTAGACATCAACGTATTTGTCGTAACACCAGAAGTCATTGGAAAAGAGCTGTACATCTAGTTCCAACGCTTCAGTCGTTGGAGCTTTCCTCCCGATAAGTCTTGTGCTTCAACAACAGGCCAGAGAAAATCACCCTGACGTGTCCAGGCCGTTACGTTTGTTGGGAACTTGAGTCAAGAAAGTGCTCTTAGAAATTTAATACGTCCAATAGGTACACAAGCAAATATTGATATACTTGCATCATCGTATCAAGAGGCGCATATGTATAGATGGCGGCACTTTTTATACAAGCACTTTTAAAATAATCTATACATGCCTTTTCTTAATATTAAGTATATTAAAGATTCGTACTACTAATCCACATAATTTTTTTTTTCAAGAAATTTTCTAAAGAAATAATAAATAAGAATGAGGAAAATACCCCCTCCTGGGTACGGATCGAACACACAACCTCCTACTAGTTTTTAAAAAATTTTTTGAAAAAGCCATTTTGTGGATTAGTATTATGAATCTTTAGTTTATTTGATATTGAGAAAGGGCATGTATAAATGATCCTAAAAGTGCTTGTTAAAAAATGCCGCCATCTATACATATTCGCCTCTTGATACGATGATGAAAGTGTATCAATATTTGCTTGTATACCTATTAGACGTACTAAATTTATAACTTACATACAAGCATTAGAGTCGTATACCTAAGAAAGAGCTCAGCTCACCGGTCGTATGTAGGGTCACCGCACGTGGAGCAACCTCACTAACAAATAAATTACAACTTAACAGAGTTGATGAAAAACAGCTTTAAAGGCTCACAACAGTTACAACCATGCCTATAGTCGTAAGAGGGTGAATTAGAAGATAAATTTTAAATGCTTTAAATGTATGAAACCTTAGGTGTCAAGAAACGTATGCCTTGAAAAAAGTGCTATTTAAATTGAAATGCACGTATACTTGGAGTATTGTGCAGCCGGTCCACTACTCTCATTACTTTAATGATTTTTGTCTGTGATTTACGATTGTACTGTCTTTGTTACACCTTTTTAATGATGATAATACGATGATGAATAGCAAAAATGTATTATAATTATACATTTTTTTCTTAAGATTTCATCTCATTTTATATACAAATTAGGATAGCTTTTTTAGTTACTTAACTGATAACTGGCACAAGGGTACATGTGGGTATGAAATTCCATATTTTATACTTACATGTTTGGTGTTAAACATTTTTTTGGGCTTAAAAGTTGATTTCTGAGAAAGAAAACCTTAGTTCTCTTGAACTTAACTGTGTATACTATGAAATTTTATTAATAATTAACATACTTGAAAATTTCTAAAAATCACAAGCATTAGTCACTGCACTACTAAAATTATACTAAGCCCTATGATGAAGCGTATGTACTCGGTTTAATTAATTTAATGGTATATGGCTTTTGTCATCTTTATATATCACACTCACTTTGAAGTATCTTGGTGTGAAATTGCTTTTTTCAGTGACCTGGGTTATAAAATTCTGGCAGTAAAATTATCTTTGAGTTTGATGCACAATAAACACGTTTAGTTTTGAAGACAAAACAAACTTAATGTTGAAAATAACTCAAAAAATTTATTGTATCTACGTATATAAGGCTATAAAAAAGAATCCATCACAGTGCTTCTTACTTGTATCAGTGTTAACTTGGAAAAGTTTAAGTAGTATAATTACGTTAGGTTTTCTTTTATCTCTGGATAGGTCTCATAAGACATATAGTACTACATGAAATTAAGATTTCCTGTTATAAAATCTTTATGATATGTCAGTGATGTAAAGTATTGCAAATTCATACAAATTTAATCTGGTCTACTATTAACACTGCATGTTCCACTGAACCAAGGATGGCTTGCCTCCAAGTAAAGATTTAGTATTTAACATGTATGTAATATATTTAAAAAAAACGTAATAAATAAAGCTACTGCTAAGAAACAGTTGTGATTTATAAGATTTTACTTAAAAAAATCTTATTTGATTTAAAGTCTCTACTTTTAATTATGAAATAAAATTATGTCGTTAGATTTAAAAAGATCTGCTGCTTTTATTCCTAAAAGTTTTTTAGATTTTGCTTAAATTATTTTTGCTGTAAAAATTTTACCATATTTTCTATTATATTTTCTAACATATCGATTTTCATTCGATAATTTAATGTAATAAGACTAGACGCGGCTCTTAAGTGTTATTATCAATTGTCTTTAACCATGATGGAACCTTTTGCAACTTCCTAATGATTTCCCGGGAACTATTGACCTTATAATCTGCATTGCTCTGTCTGCTACAGCTCGATATAATAGTTAGAGTCTCAAACTTATTTCTATACATCATCAATATATCAAATAGCACATCATACACCTGAGAAGGGTATTCTATTTCACTTAGTCTTGACAGAAGGTAGTTGTAACTTTTTGCCTACGGTAATGTAAAAATATTTTTAAAACGACCGTAGATTAAAATTGTCGTTAATTGACAAGAACCGTTAACAAATTGACACATTTTTATTAACTTTTACAGAACTGTCAACTTGTGAAGATGTGGGTTAACTTCTATTTGGAAGAGGTACTATTAAGTTTTGTGATAGTAGAAATGCAGATTTACTACTTTTGGTATCAATCGGACTCTTCAGATTGCAAACTTTGTCATTCAACAATTTTTGAAAAAAATTTAGAATAATAAATAAAGTAATAATCACAAAAACGTACGTAAACCTAACACAGCATAAAAATCTTTTATAAAGATGCTCTTATATTAAAAAAAAATGTATTAAAAATTCTTACTGTGCAAATAACTAGTTTAATAAAAAATAATCTGTTTAAAACTTCGTGTTAAATAAGTAGTATACGTGCACTGTAAAATATAGAGAAATATCTGAAGACAAGAGAATCTTCAATGCCTAGGGGGTTGTAATTAAAATAGAAAAATGTTGCGCTATACTGTTGCACTTGATGAAGCGTGGAGAACTAACGAGAGTCAGCACTGGTGCCACAGTGGTAAAAGATCCTTTTTTGTAGACAAAAATCTGCTTAAACTACATTTTTTAATATATCTGAATAATTTTTTTGCAAATGACTTAGAAATGTCTAACCTACATTGTGCTACTACCACTTTGTTGATAATTTGTTCTGTAACCTATAAAATGCAGAAAAAATACACATACATTTTTTTCTACCGCAAAATAAGTTTTTTGCTCGTAATAATTTCAAATATGAATAAAAGTTGTGTTCTAGGTTTCTGTTTGCCACTACTAACTTAACATTAGTCAACAGCTTAACATATCCTAAAAAATCTAATTTTATCCTTATTTTCATGAAAAACCTGATAATAGCGTGAAATTTAACATTTTGGTTAATAACAACCCTCAAAAGAAGTTTCTTACCATCTTGTCCTTAAATATTTGTCTTCCGCTCGTAATCCCAAGCATAACCTTAAAAAGCAATATTTACACAATTATTCATGATTTTTTTCACTAATGTTCCATGTATTCAAGCTCACCATTTTTCTAGCATATGTTTATTAACCGTTGCATTATTTTAATACTGATAGCATGAAAATTCAATGCATTTAATGGGTTTCGTGACTTAAAAATACTCACAAGTTATAAATTATAAATGAAAATTTTCGTACTTGGAATCATAGATGAAACTTTTTCAAGAAAAGTAATACTGACAACCTTCAATATGTACAAAACTAAAACATGGAAAAGCATGCATCTTTTTGTTTTGTTCATAAGGTTCTGTTATATATCAGATATACATATACATAATATTCTGTAAATGAAAATGACGCCACACAAAATGACTATCGTGACTCGTGATGACACTCAAATACTTAATTAGAATCTGCCTGAATCTTTGCAAATGGACACTGTTTACCGACTTCATCCACATATTTTGTTTGCATCAAGAATACATGTATGTGTTACAGTAATGACTATAGGATAATTTCTAATAAATGTTAAGCTGGTTTTTTATTTCGCAGGACCCTTATAAAACTTGTTACTTTACATCGTACCGATCAAGTAGTAAGAAAAGTAGTGTAAATTCACTATAATAATTATAATGCACGCACAAAGAGTGTCTGTGCTGAAATTCTCCTTGAGTATGAACCATTTTAAATAAGTAGTTTTACTTGTGCTTTAAGGTGATTGCTTTTTTTTACTTACAAGTTTACAACAAATACGTGATCATACTTATGTATGTACATACGCATGGATACGCACATTCTTAGGTATATGCTTAGGGTATATAGTAAGATGCGAATGAAATAAATTTAACATATTTATCTTTTACATACATTACAAGAAACAATAGTTAAGTGCATAAGTATACAGATATATACTAATTTCTCTTATGTTTCGAGAGAAAAGACAATTTAAAATAGAGCGTAACCTAAAAATGTTTAATCAACTTGAATTGTGGTAATGTATTTGTGACTGAGTGCTTTTGATAAAAAATTTTTAATTATGAGTTACTCATATTGTGATAAATGCTTCCAAAAATTATATTTTATATTTAATAATACTATACGAGAACGTACATAAATACAGCTTAAAAAAGATTTAAAAACTTTTACATGTATTAGTCACTTGTTAAAGAATAAATACTATTACAAACGTATTTTTTGACGTGCTAGTATGATTTTTTTTTTCAAGGACAGTTTCTCTTTGCATTTGAGAAATTCAAGATTTCTAAAATAAAAAAGTCTGCTTCATATTATGTTAAGTATTAGTTCAAAATAAAACGTTTTTTTTTTCATAGATCGGGAACTATGAAACTGCTGTGAAAAATGTACGAACTTTCCAGATTATAATTTTGACTACAAAAGCCGTACTATTGACAAAATGATTAATACATTCTATGAAACTGTAAGAATTTATGTACTCAACATAAATGATTACGGATTAGGAAGTCACCAATTTGTTTCTTTGTAAAACTATTTGGAGTTGATGAAGATATTTAGAAAATCGAGGTTTATGAATGAATTGTAAATTAATTAATAATTACTTTTCTTACTATACAGAGTTGTGGTCAGAGGTATCACGAACTCAAAGCAAAATTTTTTCCAAAAATAATAGCTGTTTGGAAGAAAATTTACTGTTAAGTTTTCTGAGAATACGTGTAGTAGTATTCTTAAGAAGGTTTCACCCATTATTCTTTCATTATTATTATTGAAAAAAAATTCGTCCACGTTAGTTATCTATAGATGGGGGTACGGAAACTAAAAGACGACGAATGCAAGAGCTAGCTCAGATACGCAGTAAAGGAGAACTTGTTGTCGCTCTAAAAATGCAAAGCGTGACTCATGCAAAAACTGAGTACTAACACATAAAGATTTTGCATACTGGCCATAGTGTCCACATAATATTTCTTCTTAAACATAGAGCTAATTGTATTATTATGACTTTAGAAGATAAAAAAATCAACTATCTTGTATGTAAAAAAGTTGTTCTTACTGGTAATTGGGGTATGAATAGTGTGTCGGGTTAAAAAACCACAAGGCAAAAATGGTCTACATTGTCTGCGTTTAATCACGAATCGTTAAAAATAAATGACACTGATTACGAACGTATACAGGTTAATAATACTTATAAAGATTTATCAGTATTTCTTGTGTCTATGGCGCCTTTGCAACTAAAAGCCGATAGTAAGATTATTTGGAAGAATACAACTTTATCTTCTGTTCATTGCTTCAGCACAATAAAATTCAAGTTTATGGAAAAAAGTCTAAATCAGATATTAAATTATACAATTAGTTTTCTTATTTTTTGTAGAAAGTTAAACAGCTCTATACCATAAAAATGTATGTATTACAGTTTTCTTTGATATTACATGCACTATGATTGACGGCAAAATATGCAACATACTTACAGAGCAAACATCTTCAAGCTGCTGCAATTTCTGTAAGGTTGGTTAAAAACATATGAATGATCTTCGGTATGGATTAAAACTATCATTTTAGACATAAAGTCATAAGTTTGGCTTATTAACGTTGCATATGTTGATAAAATGCTTAGAGAAAATGCTTGACATTGCGTACAATCAAGATTTTAAGAAGAACAGAGCTCGATTGCTTGAAGAAAAAAAATGAAAAAAAAAAAAAACCTATAAATAGCATTAAAAGCTAATCTATTTCTTACTATTGATGTAGTTAAACAATGCTTTTGAACCACAAACACTGGTAGCGTAGGTGGATCGTTTCTTGAAAACTATGAAATCTCATTAAAAGCAATGGGTCTAGATAGAAATTGACTGCGTAAATACTTGTAAAAAAAAGTTTGTTTAACAAAATTTAAAAAATGCATCTCTGAAACTGAAAAACCTGACATATCATTGTATCCTTAGAATCATTTCGCCATCAATACATAGAGTTCTGATACATGGCTTCAAAATTATAAGATATTTTGACTTACCTGTTGAGTACTGTTCAGACGAGCCTAAAAATGTAGAAATAAGATATTTGCAATATTAAAGTGATGGAAAAACTATCTACTTATAAGGGTACGATACACTACCTTTTGGTATTGTAACGTTAGCAGTCGAACGTTCAAAATTTTTTAATTGCCTGACACACCCACTCTTTTGCATCGTCCTTACTCTCTACTACTCTTATTCATCCCCATAAAAAGCACCAAAAAAAAGGCATTTGACGTTTCTTATCACCTTCGAGAAGAAACTATTTTAAAGAAGTCACACCTGCTTGCAGTGCACCTTTATTACTCTAGATAAAAATTTCTGTGAGAACCTGAACACTGTAAACACGCCAACTCATAAAAAAATCCCTAAACGTTACGCCGACGTAACAGTATCATTGAACCGGCTAACAACATTCTTACGCGTAAAGAAAAAGAAAAAAGGAAACGTGTTTACTTTCGATGCTCTTGATCTTTTAAAATAATTCAATAAATGATAATAAAAATTCTTTTTTTTGCTATTCGACTTGTTGAGCCATCGGTCTTATATCTATTATTATTTAACGAGTTGTCTTCCAAGAGCAATAGAAAAAATATTGTATTCTTTGAATTGCTATTGAATAAAGTTTATTCTTAAGTTGTAGGCTTGTGATCAGAAATTACAGAAATGCAAAAAAAGTAAAATGTTTAATTTGCTTTTTTAACATCTAATTAAGTGTATACTTATATTTTACTATTTGTTATAGATGCGTTAAGTGCCCAAAAAGTACTCGTAAACTATTAGTTTAACTTCAGGTAATATAGAAAAAGGTAAGATTGGAGTATAATATACTCTGTATAATGAATATAATTTATCTTAGTGATATAATTCGTTAAATTCAATTATTTATTTATTTTTTTTTAATAAGAGCACGTTAATAAGGACAAAATAAAGAATTTTTAATCATAAGTTTCAATGAGGTAAAGAACTATGAAGTTAATTCAACATTTACAAATTAAAGGTTTCATATATGCACTAAAATACACGATTTCTAAGTATTTTTAGGTTTTGAAATCCAGCTGCTGCGCTGAGCTCTTATGCTATGAGTTTTAAAACAATGCAACAGTTAATAAAATTTTGTTAGAAAAATTCTCAATTCTGATCTCAAATACATTGGCCATTTGTTTCAAAAAACTAGAAATAGTTCTGTAAATGTGGCTTTTTGAAGTGAGATTTAAGGTTTATGGTGTGAAAGATAAATGTTCCAAGACATGATCGTAAAAAACTTTGTAAAACGCTTGTTTATTATCTCAAAAGCTTAATTTCACGCTTTCATCAGGTTTTAATACTAATAATAGGGATATTACTAAGTTTTGTTGGTTAGGTTAAGCTGTTAACTAAAATAAAATTAGTAGGGGCAAACAGAAAACTGCATGACAACTATTTTCAGTTTTTTTCAATTATTAAGAGCAAAAAAATTATTTTGTAGTTTCAAAAAAAAACTGTATATGATGTTTCTTTTACTTTTTTGTAGGTTATGTAAGAAATTATTAACTAAGGGGCAGTTGCACAATGTGGGTTAGTTGTTTACGAGTTTAAAAAAAAATTATCTCGATATCTTGCAAATAGTGGTTTTGGCTGATTTTTGACCACAAAAAGTGCTTTTTTTCACTGTAATGGTACAACAACTCAGTAAGCCGCTGCTAATTTTACAGTTACTGGTTAATACAAAGTTCTTGCGCACTCTACTGTAAAATCAATTTACATCCTGAACATTTTTTCTCTGCCCTTACTTCAACAGCAGGAGATGTAAAATACCAAATAAGTTATCTGTAAATATAAGTAATGTACTCGTAATACTAGATTAACATTTATCAATGAAATTGACAGTGGTAGTTACATTTAGCCTTCTGATTGTAACTGTTTTTTATAACGCAACACCATAAATTTAGTTTTCGCTCGGATCAAAGTAGTATCAGCAGTCTGTACTTGTACTGCCTTAACAAGAAAGCCAAAGCCAGGGGAAACCATTTTTTTCCAGCCAAGGGCCAAAAACTTAGAGCCCTTATTTCATTCTTAATAAAGATCTTCTATTTTAATCGACCTGAATGAGGTGAACTACTCAAAGCAAAGTTGTTTCGATAAAAGATAGTTACGAGATCAACGCTTTCAGTAACTTTGAGCTGATAGCTGCGTTGCACATCACTCGAAGCAAGGAATACTTAATGTCTTGATAGGGACAACCTTTGTACTTGACGTTTGTAGGACGACACATTCTTCATTATCTTAAATGATAAAAGTGTAAATCACTGCAACGTTAGCTTTTTTAGAGGCATCTGCGAACCCTTGAAGCTCAATAGTCTGTAAGTTAATCGATAAGGTGAAGATGATTAAGCTAATTAAATCAAAAACTTATAGTATCCTTAGGTAATGCAGTATACCAGTCTAATTTTGTCAGCTATAACAATTGCATAATTATCTTGGCGTTATTAGTTGCTGGAGTTAGTAACCCCAAGGGATCGCACAAACGTACTATTTGAGACAAAAATCATTTTTTAGTCTAACCTAACGTCATAAAAGTACAATTTATTTTACAACCAAATCTTCTTAATGATACCGAATGAGACCTTAAACTTCTGTAAATGAATCACCAAAAAAAAAGGATAAAACATTTACTAGCAGTAATGAAGGAATGGCTCTTAACAGCTCTCCCTCACAAGAAACCTATTTATGTAAAGAAATCAGTAGACAGTGGGGGCTTAAGTACCCAAGTATAAAGTTATAGGGCTAGAAATTCCATGGCAGATAATATATGAGTGTTAATTTATCTTCTATGAAACGATATTATTTACGGAGGCGGTGTAATTATCGTTGGAATTAGAATATGTACGTTGATTTGATGTGATTTTAATAAATAATTAAGTAGTTTACAAACAATTAATCTTAAATAATATGTTACCTAGATAAGGAAAGTTTCAATTAAAACTATAGCAAAATGTGCTAATTACACTCTAACATTCTGCTCACATCTGTCACATACACTCACACACTCTTTCTTAGTTCGTATTTAACACTCACAATATATTTGTTCTTAAAAGGCTCAGAAAAATCATCCTGTGGTCCCGCTTTATCTTAAATAGAGTAGTATTACATGCCAGTGAATGTCGCTTCTGGGTGTTCATCGTACGTAGAGTTTTTCGACAGATATTCAAATGTTATTATTTAACGTATATTCAAAATAGCATGATAAATAACCCAAAACATTGCAGATCGTATAACTGTACCCTTTTTTTTCTATGTTGAATTTAAAAAAATTGTTAATTTAAGATGTAACCTTCTTGAAGAATCGCATAATATTGTATTGATAAGGAAATGATCTGTATGCATAAAAGCATGTATGTAATGATATCCGTGTAAGAATAATCATTGCCAGCATTTTTTCGTTTCTCTCGCCTCTCTCAACTGTCACTCCGCTAACTGTGATGAACGTCCTCAAATCAAAAAATTAACTTGTTCATGTACGAAAAAACAGTAAAAGAATCAAACGGATTACAAATCAATTAATGTATTCATAAAGTCTTGCATGAATAAACTATTAAGTACAAAAGATAAAAAAATGTATATTTAAACTATGACAAAACATGCTCA
>NW_019379512.1:1149127-1161729 GCF_000648655.2 Copidosoma floridanum | reverse complement strand
AAAATTATATAAGTGATAAAAAATAAAATTTTAAATTAAATTGCATGAAATTTAAAATGTGTGCTTTGGTAGCAAAGCATGTTGTTGTAAGGTGTGGTATGCTATTGATGAGACTGGTGCGGGGTGGTGTGTCGTAACAGGGTGGAGTGAGAGGAGAGTAAAATAAAATTGTTGATTACTCTAGTATAAAGCTTCTACAGTAGTTTAACTTTAAAAACTCTTGCTTTTATTGTAGCTTGTAACTGACTAATTTTTTTATTATCTACAGTGATACAATGTACACTAGATAATACATCGTCCACATAAATCTTGTTTTCCATTATTGCTGCTGCTAAGGGAGAGTACAACTTACAGGCTTGCGACTAATAGGCTTTGTTGAATTCGTGGTTATTATAGAATCTACGCTCTAGAGATTTCATTGAAGAAATTGACAGAAATCTAGAGTTGGCTCGAGCTTTAATCAGAGGCAATGGGTCTGACTTGACAAGAAGTCGTACTAGATACTGACCAAAATTATCTCTGGTCTGAGTAGAAATAAAATACTTCTCACAGAGTTTATCATCTGGGGACAGAACATCTCTAGAGCGCAGAGGTAGTTTCCCAACTTTCCGGTAGTGAGATCAGATACTTGTCTACGGAATCTTCAACTCTGATAATACCAATAGTATTCAACTTACTACAGTTAATATTGCAATGGACTGCTCTATCATTCTCCTCTCAATCGTACCTTTCAACAATTTGGGCAATAACACCAGCTTCCAAGATCAAATCTACATAATCCAAATTTGTGTAGAGAGGATCTGCTAATTCTAATCCCTTTCAAAATGTCAACCTTGAATTTCATTTTCTAAATGAAGTTTTATGTAATAAGACGTAGGGTAAAACCTAAACACCTTTGCCCAAATTTTTAACGTGAACTGTGAAGAAAACATTGGTTACAATGTAAAGCTAACTACTGTCTTCGCTAATCTAATAGTGTAATTATCTGCTAACTGGTATGTTCGACTTCATACACTAAAGCAACAGAAAGGTATTAACAGACTCAGAAAACTGAAAGCATCGATCTATGAGTGCCCTGACCATTAAATGAATGCTAGTAGTACAAATTTAATTAACATGGCTTGTGGCTAGTAATACTTCTGTTACATTAAAATATGGACTCTTACTATGATAAGAAACTAGAGGGCAACTTAATCCTACACTTGTGAGAAGGGAAAAATTGTATGTTGCTTATATTTAAGAAGCTTGGCTCATTCGTAGTTGAAATCAAAGCAGTAATAAACTGACTTCTACTAGCCAAAGTACTATCTGACTTTAAGGACCCTGACGCTCTTATACCAGCCCATTTTTGTAACAATCGTCCGCTTACCACATCATCTCATGATCATTATACCACCGTCCCTGGAAATCTTTTGTCAATATAGCGTTTTATAACCAAGGCTAAGCAGCATTTTTAGGCCAGGTGACATTCCCGTATACCTTCAAAAATGCAGATACGATAACGTTAGTTAGAAAACTAGGCAGAGATCTGCGTTAACAACAAAAAAGTAGTCATGAACGACTAGCAGCCATAAAGTAAATGGTTATTAGCAGTAGTGACTGAGGTCCACTCTTGTGATGATAGTTAAATACAAGTCGTAACGATAAAAACTACTCCACGCGAATATCATATCATCAAGGACAAGAGAGAGCGTGCGTAACAGTGGAGTTTAATTTTGAACGTTTAAGAAAGAGAGTGTAGAGAGAGAGAGAGAGAGAGAGAGAGAGAGAGAGAGAGAGAGAGAGAAGTGACAGCTAGGTAGTTTTTTTGTAGGACAAAAGACCAGAGAGCTCAACCATTCCTAATGGCGACGAGAGGGCTCTGTTTCATGCCTGCTCTTCAAAGCAAGCATATCGACATCGAGGTTACAGCTGAGGTTGATGAATGAATCGCTGGTAAGGTTTTTACCGTCAGATCTCTCGCTACGTCCATTATGAAACTATTGTTACAATGCACAATGGTTATGTGGACTTAGTATTTTTATATGGTACGAGAGTGGTTGGTTGTTTTATCGCAGCCCTTCGAAGCCGAGTAGTAGTGGCACACAAACCCACAAATGTTTCAACTTCGCAAAAAACACCACCGAGGAGTTCATCGCATTTAACAAGTAAAAAAGGTTCCCTTGTTCCCAAGAGTGGTGACGACCGTGACACGCTTTCGAGAAGCACAATTGAGACAAGGCTGATGACATCACAGAGTGGCGTTAGTGTACAAAACCTGGATATCATCTTCGACGGATGATGCGCGTAGGTCGCATGCTAAAATTGGAGTCACAAATACCAATTTTTATACCCTCAATTCGTGTTACCATGTATATGATTGTTACAGGATTAAATAACTCATTACGAACTGTCTAGCACTAAAAGGTAATTGTATCATTTTTAATGTGGACCCCGAACGTTTGAGTAACAAATGGACTCATTCCCATCAGTATTTGATTGTATGAGACATTTATTAAAATAAACAATAAAATATTATAACGCTTAATTTATTGCCCTATCCATCGCAAAGGTGTTTATTCAGGCAAATTATTATTCTGCATGCTAATTTTCATAAATTATTGAGGCCTCTTACGAATGACTAAAAATTCGGTCTTCACGTGACAACATGATGGAATTGTGTAGAACTCCGCAAAACTCCTTTTTTGTTCTCGTAATTACCCTTTCCCCATTTATATAAGTATCCGTATAAGGCACCTTGGCATAAATATATATCTACCTATTTTATATAGTTGTTAAGACATCGTTCCACACATGTCCCTCAGAACCCCCCCCCCCCCACGTACACCCGTTAACCCACCCCTTCCTTACTACTCCTCACGAAATACGGTAAAATTCCTTCATTTTCTCCTTTATTTTGCTTAGCTTACTTTTTGCTCAGACCCACACCTTCCTAACACCCCCCCCCCCGGTGGCCCTTTGCATACACCCCTACTAATATACCACAAAATTTTTCTTGTCTTATCACTGCTGCCTTACGATTCCCTTCACTTTTTTTGTAGAATATAACTGTAACCTTACAAACAATTATCGGCCCAGATACCTACCCACACACATGTATGTATACATGTTATTTAATTTTAAAAGTATTTTCATTACCAAACTGCGATGAGACATAAACTTGTAAAATAAACAAAAACATAGACGTATACATGTTAGTGGACATAATTTTCTGGTGTTATGCATATTAATAACGTGGTAATTGTTTGCGAATGCTTTTTTTGTTAGTCTGACTTTGATTAATTTTTATCAAGAAACCCCACTTTTCTTTACTGACCTTATACATACCTAAATATTCACTGTTAAATATATATATACGAATATATTTTTCTCCACTACCTAGAAAGCAAATATGTAGACTTTATACATACAAATAAATGACATATTATTTATGTACGTATTAATGGGTCAGTTTATGAATAAACTCATTAATTCTGTTTCAATTTATGTATTTTATTGTAATTTAAGCTAACATCCATAGCTTACCTAATTTAGTATAAGTGTACATTTTTTCTTATTAAAAAAATCAATAACAAGTACTTTTTATCGATTGAATAGCAAATGTCTTATTTGTCTTTATTATCAAGTCCCAAGATAGCCGACGTATCTATTATTCTCTTCCTATTATCAGGCCCGTTTGAGCTGAATGTTAAATTTTACTGTATGTACGTAGAGTTGTGTGCATATTTATAAAAATTGAGAATTTTTCTTTAAAGTAATAGATATGCACATCAATTTATCGCATGAAAAAAAAAATCAACTAAATATTCATTAATGAAGAGATTGAGGATAGTTACGCTCCCAAGTACTGCTAATTGAGGGTATCAGTTTTAGGGGTACGATACATTTAGTGCACCTATGATCAACTTTGTTAAAAAATAAAGAAAAGGAAAATTCGAAAAATAATTTGTTATCGTGTTCAAAAAGTTTTACGGTATAATCATTACATTCATGCCATGTATGTTATTAAGATAGTGAATTTATTGTATGACAGTAAAATTTGTATTTCCTTGTGATTTCGGGTAAGATCATACGAGCTCTGTAGTTTAATGATATAACCTCACTTTTTACGTCATAGTGTCAGTAATTTAAATATTAAGAGTTTTGTAGGCTACATTATCCAATAAATTTGTAGAAAAAAACGCTGTTTATGCGTATACATGAAACTCTTATTAATATTTCTGTAAATATAGCTGACACCCTCGATGATTGGGACATGTTTGATAATAAATTAATCTACAGTATTTTAAGCAAGAACCGTCTCATATTTTATGAATACATTTTAATTAAAAAAAATTTTCATTATCTGGAAAAAAATGAAATAAAAAAATTGTTGTAGGGGCTTGCGCGCAAGACGTGCAGAGGGTGGAGCCCCACTCGTACAAATGCATGAAAATTCCTTATATCATACTAGATTTTGGAATTAAAGGTACGTTTTAAAAGTTATGTTTATAGCTCAGTATAATTTGAAAAATATTGTTTGTAGTAAAATGAATAACAAATTATGTAAGTAGTAATAAGTACTGAAGAAGATTTAATGAATGCTTTTTACAATAAATTAAGCATGGTAGTTGTAAAAAAATCAGCTGCAGTTAACATTTGATAATTGATAAATTAATATAAAGTAGGTTCTTAATTAATGTTAATTTACTTTAAAATAAAACAATAAATGATATTTGGAGAGATCAATATTAAAATTGTCATATAAAATTATAAAACACTACTTCCAGCTTTTCTGAATCAAGTAAAATTGATGATTGTATTACATTGCTCAAGTACATAATCATACTTAAATATAACATTCTAAACAAGAAATTAAAGTTTAAAAATAAAGGAAAAATCAAGTAAAAGATACTGCAGTTGGTTGATTAAATATAATATGTCAAAAGTCATGCACTTTTCAAAAAAATTACTTTTATTGAATGACGTAAGCCAACATCGTAAAAAGAAATCAAATCATGTCATGGAACAAAGTATGTGACATTTAATAATACTGCAATTGCAATCGACTAAATCACGATTGTCAAATAAATAATAATTTTTTAGAAGCAATTTCTGTCATGTATCCTTATTAACTGAGACAGTTTGTTGCTTTGTTTCTAATTTCAGAAAACATCCATGGTGACGAAATATGAAAGAAAAATAGAAAATTCTCAGATAAAATTTTAATACTGATGAGGATAAATTTTCTCTTTGACAAATAAACTTAATTTGAGAGCCTGAATACTTATAATATAAATCTTTTAATTTATCTACACCGTAAAAAATAAACATGAAAAGAATAACACTGATGCAGTTTTATTTCGTAAAAAAATGTTTTATTACCTGTATATAAATTTCAATTAAGAATAACTTTTGATACTTAATGTGAAATAGGTAATTCAATTTATTGTACAGATGAGCCTGGAAGTTAAGAGGAAAGTTATCAACAAAAAACATGAATTCATTATTTTATTGCTTAAGCAATTGAAAAAAAATTAATACTTAATAATAAATATCATTTTAACTTTACACTATAATTATACTTTTTTTCTTAGAAATATAATTTTTAATAAATTACAAAAGCCTCAGTCTTATTATAGCATATATTAAGCAACTTGCAAAGGTGTTTATAAACCAGATGATGAAATTTGTATAAATTTTTTTTTTTAACGCTGACTAATATCCGTAAAAGATTACCATCTCACGAACTAAGAATATAATTTGAAAGTATAGTACAATTCATAAGAAATTTAAGTATATCAGATGGTTTGTGTAATGGTACATATTTGTGAACAACTAAATTACACAAGTGCAATATAGAAGATAAAAAAAATTAGTGAAACAATTAGAACGAAAGTCTTAACTTGGAGAGTATCTTTCTCACAGACAAGTTTATGTAGCATCGTCCAGAGGGAAAAATAAAAATGGTATATTTATTCAGGTAGGAACGAAAGAATAATTTAGTTGTACAAAACATTGTTAGAAAAGGTATTTTTGATGAAACAATAGGCCAAGTAGGCCTATGAGCTTTCTTGCATATTAGTAAGATGTACTTTGCAACACTATATATTTTTGAGTTTTTGTGGGATCTAACCCTTCACTATGTTAGTCCTCTTGTTTAACTAACTGTTACATGGAGAGTTTTCACTACTAGAAATTTTCACGAATGAAAATTTTTTTACTAACATTCTTTGTTTTCCATTTTTCAGTAATATTAAGGGTCTTAATTTTTTTTTCTTCAATTTTCAATAACAATTTTAAAAATTCCTCATTATGAGATAAAATATTAACTCTTATCTTCAGTATACGAAAATAAAACTAAAAAAACGATGAATCAATAGGTTCTTTAATAACTATTTTTTTCTTAATTTCTCAGGCGCGAGTCTTTTTTTTCTGTTATTGTACGCCCTAATTATGCTAGCTTTTTTATTTCTTTTTCACTCTCTTATGGTTAACGCGTAATCCTATTCACCTACCTTATATTGAGAAACATGCTTTTTAATGCCTATTAGTACTCCTCTTTTAGCCCTTCCTCTTTTGCCTTCCAGTTAAGTCTCCCATTCATGTCCCATCCATGTTACACCCATGTTTTCTATAATCTTGTAAGATCTAATTTATTTAGGTAGTTTTTGGCATCTTTAGTCTTTCTGATACCTGCCATATTCCATGAAATAGTTTTTACACTCTCCTCTCCCTTATTTAAACTTGCCCTTCTGCTTTTAAAATCGCCTATATTTTGTTCTTTTTTTTTCTTGTATAAAATCTCCTTTTAAGAACGTTTAGTAGAAATAAAACCCTGAGATAAATCTTTTCGAAATTTTAAACAGACGTTCTTATTGTTGTTATAATGAAGCAGTTAAAATTTCAAGAAGTTCGTCTGTTTCGTTTCCAAGATATTAAATTTCAAAGTTCAGTTATGTTAACACGGTCGCTTATGGGAAAACTTATAAAAACTCAGTTTTAAAAAAATTGGCGTCATAAATGTCTCCAATTTTTTATATGTCACAGATAATGTTGTTAACTATATGTACACAAAAATTCGTGACGATCGTCGGACTAGTTTATAAATAAAAAAATTAAATAATAGTTCGACAAAAATGCAACGACAACGTCGCAAGAAGCGGGAAATACAAAATGTTCCAGGTCATAAATCAGTAAATATTTGAATCTTATGGTAGATATTCATGTATTTCTGTATAAAACATAAGCTTATATATGTGTGTAAATGTATGTATATAGGTTCTACCTGTACTCATAACAAAACAATGTATTATAATAACACATATTTATTTTTCTTAGTAAAATTTTTAATTTGTAATTTTTATACAATACAAATTTTTTTACACAAGAAACAAAATCACATGCTTGTAGTAATCGCAGAGACTAGAGTATGTCCTAATTATTTAACATATCACTTTCAATGAGACTTTTCAAGTCACATAAGAATTCAAGAANAAGATAACAAAATCACATGCTTGTAGTAATCGCACAGACTAGAGTATGTCCTAATTATTTAACATATCACTTTCAATGAGACTTTTCAAGTCACATAAAAATTCAAGAATTTTATTTACATTAGCTACGAATATAATTGTATGTACATATATCTGTCACAAGTCTTTTTAATTATTTACTCTTTTTTATAACATTGTTATAACGTATAGAAATTAAATACTTACATCTTTAGCACAAATACATTACAAATATACACATACGCTGCCGTAATCGACGCAGCAGACAGTGCAGACACTGCAGAGCGCACACCTTCTAATGTGTGTATATACGTGTGTTTATGAACACTCACATATTGGAGACCCGCGCGGCGATGCCAAGTCTTCACTCATCGCTACTTCCCCCTTGCCCCGCAAGTGATTCCCCCCCCCTATCTCTACCGAACGTCCTAAATTCGTCTCGTGCCGATCATTTATCGTTAATTTTTATTTTAACACATCCCCTGCGCATCTTATTTTCTTATCACACTTTGATATTTCTTTCTCTCTTTCTGTAAGGTCGTCGTGTAACCATAAGTCAAGACCTTGAAGCCTTACTTTCTTTCTCATAATTATTTATTTTGCTCTCTAGTGTTCTTCGTTTGACTACTAGTCCACCCCGTATAGCTCTTATTGTAATTATCTGCTCCTCTATGCCTATCCGATGTAACAATAATTATTAAAATTCTCTTATTATGCCCCTCCCAACCGTAGGTATCCCCCTAACAAAAATACTATTTTTTTTCTCTCTTTTTCTATTTTCTCATAATTTAGTTTCCGTTCATTCATAGCTCCAGGCTATCGAAACTCATCCACACCATCCCACCATGTTTATTCGCTTCAGATTATTTTGTATTGTGGCAATCTTTCCCTTGGTTTCGGTCTTTTCTGCTCGCTATTATTTTAACTTCTTCAGATTGCGGCGTGCTGTCAATAACTCTACTCACTGGCCCTAGCTCTATCTCTGCTATGATATTTACAATATTCTTTGAAAAAATCTTTCCCCGCCCTGTAAAATACTGTGAGACATCTTTCTGATTAGTTCCTTTTTTAAATAACTCTTTCCTGTAACTATCTATGAGCTCCAGCTGTCTGCCTGTTTGTTGAGTTCCTGCCTTAGCTTTGTACATTCTTGGACTTATCTTTTTATAATTTTTACTGAATATCTGTTATTGATTTTTAATGACTAATTCTGCAGTGTTCGCCATTTCCCCATCGTTTTGGCTCGCAGCGTCGTCGTGTTTGTCGCTGCTGTCTTCATCTTCTGCTTTTTGCCATTTTCCTTCCGACTCCTCTTCTTCTTCTCTTGGTCCTTCCTTTTTTAAAGACGTTTCCGTCCGCAACACCATCTGCTAAACTGCAGCTGCTGGTGCTGGTACCCTCTCGCGCTCATCACTTACATCACTCGCAACAACTCCCGTCCTTTTCATATGTATCGACGGCTGCTTATTTTCTTGTCCTCTCAGGCTCCTACCATTCCTGGACACGCTGCATACTTCAGGCTCTTCGTATCCTGCCTTTGCCACTCTCTTCCTTTTTTTCCTGTGTCCTCTGCCTTACTTTGGTACCCTTTGTCTTCGATTTGTCTGTATTTTCCTGACTGACCCTTGACAGTGCTTTTGGCGTTGTGTCTACTGCACACAAAACACCCGTGGAATTTGTTGTAATTGCTGGCGAAAATAGCTGTTTTCTAGCCAGAGGGCTAGGTATCGCTCTAGGCTACCCGCCTCTTTCTTGCACTCTTCTGATTTCTATTTCTCGTACCTTTTGGCCGCCCCCTTTTTTTATTCTTGGTCACCTCTGCACCTTTTTTTGGTTTTCTTCGTCTTCGGCGGCTGCTTCTCTGCCCTCATCACGAAATGTATATAGCTCGAAATAAGATATAGATATTTATTGTAAATATGCTGGTTTCATTTATACCGCTATAAACTTTGGTTACTGTGACTGCATAACAAAATTCCTTTTTCAATTCATACAGTTAATTAGTTTAGTGATTTATCTTGCAAAAAAAGACTTTTTCGTACAAATACTGAAATACGTATGTTATGGTTTAGCTTAACTGTTCTATTAAAAATTTTTGTGGTCATCTGTTGCTCTAAAGTATTGAATAAAGATACTTTCAGTCTCGAGGTGGACAAAGTTTTCCAAATTGTGTACAGGTTGTAGACATGATGTGAATTTTTTTCTATGCATTAGATTACCTTAGTCAACACACAATTTTTAAAAATCCATATTCCGTACCTACGTTCTACATTAGCCCAAATCTGAAACACGCAAATGTTGGACGTACGTTTCAAAGAACATTATTGTCACTTTCTGCCGCACCCGCAACTAGATCGTTGAATTAAAATATCTACATCATTAACAATGACAAAAAAAATCAAGACTCTTAAAATTACTGCAAAATAGAAGAAAAAAAATGTTTGTGAAAAAATTTTCTTTCAAAATATTGATGGACTAATAAAGAGTTTAATACTAACGTCTTATAATAAATATATTCGTTTTCGAAACAACAAAATTCTGAATCAAATAAAAAGATGTACAAAAACGTATTTCAGCATAGAGTACGCAACATGTAATGGTATTGATAAATTGAATGGTAATATTTATATCAACTTTTCAACTGAGATATTCAATAGTATTCGTAAAGGCCTACTACCCCATGAACTTTGTTGAAAAATTGGAGCAATAGTTGTAATAATCAGAAATTGAAGCATAGTTACAGGCTCATGAAATAGTACAAGGTTAAAAATTACTAAATTATTAAAGGATAATATTGAAGCAAAAATAGTAACTTGAGATAAAATCGGTAACAGAGTTCTTATACCAACAGTTACCTGTAATTCTGAAAATACATTTTCATTACCATTGATTTTGTACGGAAAAAAATCAAGTTTTAGCATTTACTATGACTTTCATCGAGATTTGAGGTTTAAATTTGAAAGCATAGGCTTATACACTTACAAACTTTTATTTTTATATTGACAATTATATGTTGCAATGTCAAGATACAAAAATAAAAATAGAATTTTTATACAAATTGAACCTTAAAATGGTTTGGACATAAATAATATAGTTTGAAAAAAAACTTCAATGATAAATTATAAATAAACATAAAAGGCTAAAAATAAAATTTTCACGTCAATTTAAAGTAGAAATAATAAGCTGTGAAAAAATTTTTTTTGTTAAGTGAATTAAAAATTGAAATAAATTTCAAATAAGGCTAAAATTTTTAGTACAGTTATATCTTTTAAACCAAAATCACCATTCTTTGCATAAAAGTTTTAAAATAATCAAATATGACATTATTAACTATAACTGCATAATACGATGTATTAATATTTTGTAATGATTTAGTTTCAATAAGAAAATTTAAAAAAATTGTTAAATATTACTACATGGCATAACGTATTGATATTTCTCAATTATATAGTCGGTTAAGAATTTTTTTTTTTAAATTATTGTCATATGTTATAAATGCTGTTTTTATCAATATTGTACAAAAAATTTTTTACATGTATTTCTTTAATAATACTGATTTTATATTTAATGTCTTGTTAAACGTATTAAAAAACTGTTACATAAATTTGTACGTTAATTACGTCTTTTCTCCGTATTTTTGTTTCTGAAAATTTGCGGATCATAACTAACTATTCATATTGTAAACAAATTTTTTTTTCGTACGTATAGAGTAGGATACGAATGGGTACTATTAAAAATAATAAAATAGTATCGAGATGATAATACTAGTAATTACTTTTTTTTAAATTGGAAATAAGAATGCTCATGATTTTATGGATACGTAGAGGTTCTTGTGATAACTGCCACGGTTCTTATTATTTTATTGTAATGTTAATTTGAGACTATTAAGTGTAATCTTACATGCTATGTCATAACATTTATCTATCTTATAATTTAATGTTACAATAAACATAATACTACTGCATCCTTGTCGCTCCACTGGACCGTGTAAAGCCTTCGGCCTACCTGTCTTTTTTACACGTGGTCTTGGTGTAATCCACAAATGCTATTAGCAGTTGAGTTACCTATAGCTTGTGGCATAGTTAAGTGGTGCTACTGTTAACCTGTACTAACTATCGGTAGGTTCCGCATCTGACCCACATCGGGCTACGATCACACATCTGCAAAAGAGAGCTGTGGATTGTAGATTGCACAAAAAAAATTTTCTCCGCCCTTATCTTAACTATTTCGGGCTGAATATTGCCGCAACACACAGTGCACAGCTCTGTAGCAGCGTTCGCAAGCCAGACTCCGCTACATTCACAGTGGCCCCACCCCACAAACCACCCCTAAACCCCCAGTAACTCACAACATGCGACCACTGCCCCGGTGAAATTTTTCTTGGCCACCACCACTAACCTACATCTTCCCATAGCATACTTGTAAAATATAGCTGAAACCTTTAGCTAACTATCTTGGACCCTGTCAGACTCATCGTAGTTTGCTATTTAAACATATTTTAAAACAAAATTATACATATGGTAGGTAAAAGTGTGCTGATGTCATTTCTTTTATTTTTACTAATAACATTTCTTATCTATTCACCTCACTGCCCTTTACCGATTTTATTTACATACTTAAATAATAATTTTATAATACTTGTCTTTATTTATTGTTTTACATCACCCAAAATTTATACCGCTATAAACTTTGGTTACTGTGACTGCATAACAAAATTCCTTTTTCAATTCATACAGTTAATTAGTTTAGTGATTTATCTTGCAAAAAAAGACTTTTTCGTACAAATACTGAAATACGTATGTTATGGTTTAGCTTAACTGTTCTATTAAAAATTTTTGTGGTCATCTGTTGCTCTAAAGTATTGAATAAAGATACTTTCAGTCTCGAGGTGGACAAAGTTTTCCAAATTGTGTACAGGTTGTAGACATGATGTGAATTTTTTTCTATGCATTAGATTACCTTAGTCAACACACAATTTTTAAAAATCCATATTCCGTACCTACGTTCTACATTAGCCCAAATCTGAAACACGCAAATGTTGGACGTACGTTTCAAAGAACATTATTGTCACTTTCTGCCGCACCCGCAACTAGAGGTGGTGTGTCGTAA
>NW_019379512.1:1107957-1138525 GCF_000648655.2 Copidosoma floridanum | reverse complement strand
TAATAATACATTATAATTATGTTTTTTCATAAAAGTAAACAGTATCACATAATTATTAAAATTTATTTTATTATGTCATAAAACAATTTTTCAATTATAATTTTATTGATTTTATACATTCATTTATTATTTAAATGAACTGTGCTATAGTATTACGTACAATTTTATACTTTTGCAAGTATATAAATTAAATTTTTTTTTACCTACTTTAAATTAGTTTACTTCAAAAATTTCTTTCTCAACATGTTTTTTATTTCCAAATTACTATCTCATTCTATTTGAGTATAAATTCCATTTTCATTTTTGTATTTTAATAACGCGACGCACAATTGACCATGCGAAAATAGCGGTTTTCTCAAACAAAATCAAATATTGTTAAAACTTCGATCTTCAAAT
Organism: Copidosoma floridanum; assembly: GCF_000648655.2. The sequence continues at coordinate 1,138,129 of NW_019379512.1, read as the reverse complement.
TTATTTATAGTTGTGGAAAACGCTAAGACTACAGAAAATTGTTTTCTATATAAAATAAAAAGAAATGATAATGATTTAAAAAAATTTTTGTCAATAAATGTTGATATTACGTTTTAGAATGCAAAACAATGTTCAAAGATATGATAATTCAATACTTTCTTGTGTAGTAATGCTTCTATCACTATTTTTAAAAAGTGGAGAAATCTGTCCAAAGTCTTCTAAAACAATTAATTTGTCACCAAATTATTAAAGTATAAGAATGGTACATTGAGGTAGCTTCCTTGTATGCTGCTCTAGTCAAGTAGGAAAGTTTTACTTGTATATTTATATGTATATATGTTGAACAGTATTAGTATTCTGCTATCATCTGTCATTCGTAACCATGAAGCTGATTTTTACGTCTTACTTGGCAAATACCTTTTAAAAACGACCAACTACCAGCAATTTTTAAAGCAGAATTGAAAAGAATCAAATTTTCCTACATGATAAAATTATTTCTCAGGTTATTGATTTTGATTCGGAAAATTCTTGTACAGCTAATTTTTTAATGTTTTTCTATTTGAGCTCGTGTTAAACGGTTCAACTTTCAGCTAAAATTTCTCGAAATTTTCTCCGATTTGGAGTATAAACAGAGTTACCATTGGATTCAGCAGATTTTAATCTACCAAATTAAACATCTTATTTCTCAGATTTTCGCAAGGGAGCAACCTTAAAGGAGGCTTGGGAGTATCATTCACAGAGGCAAGGAACGCGAAGGCCCCCTCTACCTGCGCAGCTAGGCCCCTTTTACCGCGTATCTCCTCTTGCACTCTACAAACTTGAGACTATACGACTATAACTGCTTATATTTTTGAAAAATGCCTGGCAAGGCTTGATTTTTTTAATCGAGCATCTTCCTTTTATACCAAGTTATCTATGAAAACGTTTTTTTCTTTTTCCAACACACTTAAAATATACCTAAATTTCAATTAAAAGGCAAATCTAACCTTCCTCTTTCATAAGAAACCGTATTAAACTATCAACATTTCATAATTTTTTTCTCGAAAACTTCCCCTGGTGAAAAATCTGAAAAATTCATGTGCACTCCTAATATGCTCGAATATAACGTACATTTTTTTTGGCATGTTTCTCTATTTTTAATTTTCTCCCAAACCTCCTTAAGTTACTAAGGCACAACGCATCTGATGAATGTTGTATATTAGTGCCAAAGTCACGTTTATCATTTTTCTTATTGGAAGTGCAAAATGCAATTTTACGTCCATTGGCACACAGTACGCCCAGTTTATTACTTTGGGCCCAGAGGACGCAAAAAACTTTTCTGCTCCTATGCCTAAAGTTATACAAGGGCGTAAAGTGTGGCTGGAGGGCGCAAAACGGCAGTTGCTCTTTGTGCCTATGGTGAGAAATAGTAGTTTTCCTACGAGTTTGAAAAGTCTCTGTTTGCGAATCGAGCCGAAGGCGAGGTCCGTAACGAGGTTCATAAAGGAGACTTTTCGAACAAGTATCGGAAAACTGCTTTTTTGCCCGAGGAAGTACCAGCCTCGAAACCCACCCGAGGGCGGAAAATGCATATTTTTCTACCTTGGGCGTTTTTGAGAGGTTAGTGTGTTCTTGGTAGAAAGAATAGGATTTGCCGTATTGAAACCATCGCACTGTAGTGAATTTTAAATATAGTAGTAAATAGGCCTCCTGGAGTGGTAAAATCTCGACAATTTTTATTAAAATAAAGACACTCACTCCATACATGGCTTTTTAATTTTTTTATGTATTACATGTAGAAACAGAGTAAAAAAATGGAGGAAAAAGTACCACGAAAAATTCACTTTCTTTCTCTGTAAAATTAATCCAATAAAATCTTAGTTAACACCCACTTGAAGTTTTCTAGTCCCCCTCGCCTCCCTTTAAACGTGTACAATTCTCTTTATTCGTTTTGCCTCCCTTACCCCCTCATATTGTCCATACCTTCTTCCTACCTCAAGAAACCGAAATTCTTGTTATTTGCTAAGCCCCTACTTGCCCTCCTCAGACACTTTTAGCCCATATTCCAAATAAAGATAGATCTCTTGTACTTCTCTGTAAAATTAACCTAATTAAATTAGTTAGCAAACTGAGAATTTATTTGTTTAGCCTTCTTCTCACCTCTCCATTTTCCACCCTCACACTTTTTATTATGGTTAAAATTAACTTAATAAAATTGTGACGTGGTAGCTGAAGCTATCACGTCACTATATACCTATATTTTGGGCGAGTCATTGGCGGCTACCGAGTCCTATGATACTGTATATATTTTACATATGTATCGTTTTACAACACATTCTTAATGCGTGTTCTCGGTGCCGCGGACTACGAGCCAGAGGAGAGAGAAGGACCGAAGACCAGAAAGGGATTGAAAGAGTGTGTGGTATGATTGGGTGAGCATGTGTGTAAGGTAGAGAAGGAGAGAGAGGCGAGGGCTCGGCACACGTCGGAGAGGTGTGAGCACCGAGCGGCCGCGTCAATTCCCTAGTTTTGGGAACCTCCAATAATTTACCGGTTTTTAGGAGTGTTAGAGATTTTTCGTATTCACGGGAGGGGTGCGCGCATCTGTTCAAGTGCACTGCCACAGCGCAGCAGTACCGCGAGAGCCATCAGAGAGAGCAGAGTCAAGGAGAATTGCAGCAGCCACGATCGAGAGGAAGCGAGAATTGGGACGAGTATCCGCGAGAGCCATCAGAAATAGCAGAGTAGGAAATAAAAGTATTGGTGAGAGCTAGGGAAGTGATAGGGCAGAGGAAGGGATTGAGGAGAGCCAGGTCAAGGTCGAGTACAACGAGAGAGCAGCTGAGGCTAGGAAAAAGGGGAATTTGCGAGAGACCATCAGACAAGGGCAACGCGCAGAGAGAACGGCCGAGCCGTCACGACGAGTGAAACGAGTTCCAGGTAGTCGTACCCTACAAGGATCACCAGGAGGTAAGTGTGCTGTAAATAGTGCACCGGGTGGTATACGGGATAGTGTTGGGACGATCCGAGCGGGCGCGGGTGAGTGTGTGTAGGCGTGGAAAAAGGGGGTGTAGTGGTGGGTCGAGGTGGTGTCAGGGTGTAGGGCCCTAGAGAAAGGTCGAGAGACAAGAGGTGTGAGTGGGATTGTGTGCAAGCGTGTGCGTGTGAGTGAGAGGTTTAGGTACGGGTCATCGCCAACTGAATAAAGGTTAAGGCCGGCGGAAGACGACCAGGAGTTGCTCAACCCAGGACATCTACCTCGAGGACAGTGGAACCATACATCTATTTATACGGAGATATACAAATACTTGGTTACACAATTTCGAGAGAGAAAGAGAGAGAGAGAGTGAGAGGTGGGACTTGTAAAGAGTAGAGAAGGGAGAATAAATAGCGCACGCGCTGTGAAAGTGATACCAGGGAGTTATTTTTTTGTAGTTGGTGCCCCGAAGTCCCCTACTAGTTTTCTTTTCAGGAGTGTTCGGCGCTCCCGAGCCGAGCACCAGCGGCAGACCTCCCGGAGGGGAGGAATCCAGTGGAGAGGGATGAGGAGGAGTAATTAAGCGAGTTTTGTGAGGGAATTCGGGACGGCTGTTTTCTCGGCCGAAAAATTCTTGTCACAAAATTAGTGTATATTTTGATCTATTTTATCCACACCATACATAAAGCAAATAGTCCGGCGTATTTTTTTGTTATTCTTATTATGAAGATCATTCTGTAAAATAGTTTAAATATACTAGTATGTATAACATGATATACGTATGTGTAACTATATTTTGTATTGTAGTGAAATAATAACAACTGTTGAGGTATTCATTACTTGGTCTTTATTACTCAACTGCTATAAATAANTTCATTGCCAAAAACTTAATTCGATCCCACTAACATGCAGAATCATGATGACTGTCAGCATGTTCTCATATTTTTAACATGTATACATTCACAATTTTTATTTATTTGCATAAGTTCTATTCTCTATAGGTGTACATACTTTTTTAAGACCGGGTCTTGAACTCGAGAGCATGTGTTACCAAGCTCTCACAGCTGAAAAAATTACAGCCTTAACATGCAAAATAAAATGAAAAAATTTAAGAGAAATATTTTTTGAATTAAAAAAAGTACACTTAGTTGTATTACAAAAATGTACTGTTAGATGATCCCACAATAAATTACAATCTATTTTAAATATTATTACTCAGGAACTTATTTTTGATAAAGTATTAGCTTACGTTTTTAGTATATAATTTTATAAACGTAGCTTATAACACTGAGAGAAGGATTTATTTACTATTAACGTACAAGTTTGTTAACACAAAATTAGTTTACATGTTCTTCATAACTTTTTAAATTTTAACTAATACAGACGGCACGTTAATAGTTAAAATGCCATATTTATGTTGAACCTGCGCTGCGTTTGATGACACCACGTGGGATACATATTATACGTAAGTTAATAGTTAACATATGAAGGTAATTACTAATAAATCCTTCTCTCAGTGTACATGCATGTTTTCTTATAACATTGCATTCGAATAATAAAATAATTACCCCTGAACCTATTCATTAAATAATACTAGCTAAAACACCACTGAACAATAAACATCTTGCAGAATTAGTTATTAAATATATACTTCATAGCCCTCACATCTCATGGAATCCATAATGGAATTATCGTAGTAATAATGAATATGTCAAAAAAATTTCTAAACGTTTTACTAGTATAACATCGTCAAAAAAAAATAGTTACTTGCAGTACATAAGAAAATAAGATATTTTGGATAATCATTATAATAAAACTGAATATGAATATCAAATTCTATTTGATGATTAAGTAGTTGTAACATACAACAAAATTTTTTCACTGAAATATTCATAACCAATTAATGTTAAATATTGTGCGTCCACACAAATCAATAAACACATAATGACCACATTAACAAATTGTGGTATTAGAGCTATTGAGGTCATTCCAAGAGTAAATAATGTTTAAAATAAAATTCTAAACATAATTAACAACTATATGTATTGTAGATATTCAGGACCAATGAAAGCAGTATAGAGATTGCAAGAATGTTCATTCGTGGTATGAGTCACAAAGTAGTTGATCTAGCCGTACATCTTGAAAATAAGCAAAAACTAATATTCGAACAAGAAAGATTCAAAAATCCAGTGAAAAAGCTGGCAGATACCCTTAAAAGCTTTGTTTTCATTATATATAATGAAATTGATAATTTTGCAGAATCATTAAAGCACGTAAATGTTCCAGAAAACGTTATTTTTAACAATAACCTATAGTTTTTGAGAGGTGGGGAGGTGAAATAATACAGTAACAGGCAGATTAAACATAGTGTCTCCTAATGATTATAGAAATTTTTTTGTAAGTTGTTAAATTAAAAGCATGAAGCGACGTCATGCAGAGATTTACAAACACATAACAATATTAAGTAAAAATCTTTAAAGAATACTGTAAATACCATGAATTCAATTGATCATGATACTTAAACTGCTAAAGTTTTCGAAGAAACTAGCACAATTATGCTTTCTTTGTCATTACAATAATTTTTTGCATGGTTTTTCATTTTAGAAAACATTTTTTCAAATTTCAGTAAAAAGTTACTTGACAGCAGATTTTACTGATAGTAAAGGAAACCATTCTCTTCAACACATAAGTAAAATTTTTCAATCAAAAGACAAATCATCCATATCGTTTAACTAACCAGTCCTTTTCGGAACATGTATATATTTTTTTAAGAATTAATTTAAACTAAATTAATTACACTGATAAAGTTGTTTTCTGTAAAGACATATTTCACTCATATCTTTAGTCTAACGATAATCAAAAAAGCATATTTTAAACTTTATGTGAGCAAACATATATTTTTAATGATGGATCTGGAGGATTAGAAAAAACTTTTTCGTACAAAACATTAACTTACTACATTTTACCTCATGATAAACAAAATTTATCAATGGCTTAGACTGCCATTACATCAGTATTGCAATGGAAAGGAATAACCAATCATAAAACTTTTTGTTTACCTTCAAACTTAAACAGTTTAAAGACTATGTTTTAAGGTGGGATTCGAAAAAAAAAATTTCGCCTAGTTGATTTCAGAATTTGGGATAAGGCCTTCATAATAAAAAAAAAATCCTAAAAACAAGGATATATTCTATAAAGCTCACCCATTAGATGGCGCTACCGAGCCTTGGTAAAAATCGCGTCGCTTACGTGTAACAGTTAACTTATACGTACCATTCCAATTTGTGTGCCTATACATACTCTATATACAAGTAACTCGCATATACAAGTATACTGCTACACGTCAACGACACCATTTTTCTAAAGCATGGTTGCGCCATCCAATATACATAGAAGTATGAGTGGCAAAAAGACTAACAAAATAAACTTCAGTTGATCCCACTTGGTCCAGTGGTTTTCCCGCAAAATGCAAAAACCTCATTTTTTAATCAATTATTCAAAAATTAATAATTCCTTTTTATATAAACATTAAGGGCTGAAATTATAGCAAAGGGCTCAGCAAAGTTCTAGCTATAGTGATACTCAACAATCACACCAAATTTCAGCAAGATCGGATAGGTAGTTTTTATATACAACAGCTAAATGCAAAAAAAGGTACTTTGGTATATCGGCCTAAAAAAGGTTGTTTACAACGGTACATGCAATTTTTTTGTGGAATTTAGCTGTAACTATCCTAAATTTTAGCCCTTAATGTTTATGCAAAAGAGAATTATTAATTTCTGAATATTAGTTGAAAAAACGAGATTTTTTGCATTTTTCGGAGAATCCACTGGACCAATTAGGGTCAACTAAAGCTTTTTTTGTTCGTCTTTTTTCCACACATACCTGTGTGTATATCAGACTTATCGTCCGTTTCTGACGCTAAAAACCGAGTTGTGCAATTTTTGCCACTTTTTTGTAAGCCTAATTAGAAATTATTTGTCGTTCGATTTATTACAATCAGATAGCATTATTTAACTCTTTAGAACCTTTTATTTCGAGCTAGTCTGAATTTTCATTGCCAAAAACTTAATTCGATCCCACTAACATGCAGAATCATGATGACTGTCAGCATGTTCTCATATTTTTAACATGTATACATTCACAATTTTTATTTATTTGCATAAGTTCTATTCTCTATAGGTGTACATACTTTTTTTTTTTTTTTTAAACATACCTATTAACGTAGTGTACTTATTTTTTAGGCTTTATTGTAAAAGAGTACATATAGTTTTGGTACAGTCTGGCACATTGTTACATTATATTTGTTATATATTACAAGTAATGGTTACATATTACATTATTGATTACATTTTTATATTTTTGGACAAAGTTGTAGTTTCGTTGGTGCCGTGATGATGTCACTTAGACCACCTCGCTTTATACGAGAGTGCTAAGTTGTTTTAATTGTATCGGATGGTTATACCTTTTTTAAATTTAATATTCTATGACTTTTACACATTGTAACGAGTACAACAACTGCCTACTATTTATGTGGAAGAACTGAAAAATACGTATAAAACAATTGATACAGTACATCTTTAATACATGATCTGCAAAAGTAGTGGTAGATCTTTATTTGCATGCGATAATTTTCAAACTTTTATTTAAAACATCGATACAAACAAATTGGAGTTTTGGTATTCTATTCAGCAGAATTAAATATTGATATTTGTTAGGTATTTTGCTCCATTATATAAATACTTTTTCGTATAAATACTATGAAATATCTATTTATACGAGCTAATGAAATTAAAAATAAATAGTTTATAGTAATATAATCAGTTAATACACGATAGAAATATGAAAACTACAAAATGAAAACGAACAAATACATTAAATAAAATCTTTCGTTAAAAAGAGGATGACTATGACAATGTAAAATATAACGAGCTTTATGATACACAAAAAACATGTAATGATCAACTCAAAAATCAGAATAGTATTAATAATAATAAAAAATTAAGACAGCTTAAAATATATTGTACTTTTTTTATCATGATAAAGATGGAAATATCACCAGAGGATTGAGAAACTTTGTCATGGAGCTTATTTCAAAGAATATCGAAGGAAAAACATCGTTGGGTTAAATGAAAAAATTTAATAGTGTAGAATGATATTTTTTAGGAAGCCGACATACATACCGGTTCAGATGATCATGATTCTTGAACTAATTCAAGTATTTAAAAAGCATTTATAGTTTTGTTATGATTTCCATTACAAAAATTTTTTTATGGTTTTGACGTCGGAATATGTTTGATAAAATGTTATTCGAAATAATGTTATAGAGTTACCGAAAAAAATTATTTTATTAAAGGTTCACCTTAAAACGATTGTAGAATTTAATAATACGTAAATAGCATTTTTAATTATGATAATCTGCCATGCAAAGACTTGAGATACCCTCAGCCTAAAACTGTCTCTACGAGAATCTTCCGAAAAATAATTAAATTGTTGAAAACGAGAATTAATGAAAAAAAAATACAGTTTACCTTTACTATAATGTGCGTAAACTGTAAGCAATGCGCTCTTTCTTTCAACTATTTTACTGTTTCTCCTGTAAAATAGTGCCACAGACATGATCATATTATTTCCATACATTACCACACACCTTTTAAAATATGCAATCTGGGCTGCTCACCAATTTTTCTTATATCTTTTCATTTCATACCAAACATTTGTTTATTCGTCATAATCTCTGCTAAACTAGAAAATTTTTGAAATAAGTATTTATGATATTCATATTTTCAGGCATGACCAATGTATTGAAGCAAAAAGTGAAACTATTTTTAAGTCGTCTGTTTTTAATACAAAACAAATTTTAAATGTAGGATAAGGGTGTTCTGAGTTGATCACATGGTGTATGTCTGAAAGTATGTATGAACGTTATCTAATTTTTTTACTAACTTATGTAATTATTATTTGAAGAAGCTCAAACTATTATTATAGCCTTCAGTAAGATGGCTAAATTGATGGTTTATATTAGGACAAGTTTCATCTGTAGGAAAAATTTGATTGCGCTCTGAGACAAAAAAATCAATTTTTCTGCGATACCTTCTTTCACATATATTTTACACGTTAGCGTTTGAAGACAGAGATGTTGATCTCGTCAAAATATAACTATTTCGTACAATGCATTTTGCTATAAATCACAATGCAGACGTTCCACAAAGCAAAGTATATGTGAAAACTAATTTTTGGCTGTAACAGAAATACATTAAAATTCTGCAGCAAAATGGTGAATACGAAAGTTTTGGAGCTCATTAAAATAAAACTTTTTTGTACAATCGGTTGTTCTCCAAAGTGCTTTCTTAATGAATTCATTTATAAAAAAATTTTTAAAATTGCTGAAAATCGTTTTAAGCTATCTTATTTTTCGTACATTACGTTTTTAGATAAAATTTTTAATACGAAAATTATAAGTTATCCAGATGTACACTTTGTTGTTATGACCGATTTCATCGTTTGGTCGTATTGATCAATTTCGTATTACGTAAGTTTGTTGGCTCAATTCAAATTTAAAGTTAGCATGCTGATATAAAAACTCAGTTAGATATGATAAGGAAATAAATTAAAAATTGAATCTTGTTGTTGAAATAACACTTTTTGCTTTGGCACTTCGTAGATTGGTAGTGCTTCAAATGCGAGACGAAGTATTTTGTATGAGTTTAGCCGCTTGTTATTTTTATGATTTTCGTTTATATAGTGATATTATTCTTTTATGTTATTTACATTTTTCATAAATTTTCGGTACATATCTATATCATCTGCTCCTGATTTGTCTAAATGGATATTTACTAGTTTTCTAAATTTTATTTAAAAAGTCTAAATCAACACATCTTTCGTAAACAGGATTTAATTTGCAGCTTCTAATATCGTTACATACTCTGTAAATGTTAAACACTTATGACATTTTTTTGTTTAGTATTTTTCTAAAAAATACGTTTTCATCCAATTGTATCCCTCATCCTTTTTTCCTGTGTATGTGAGTAGCATAATGATCATTTTTCTCGCTTGCTCTGTTTTCGACCCCTAACCTGCCTCTCATCTGCCTTCGGGCGTTTTGTTACAGGTACTGTTGCATGCGCCTTGATTGCAACTTTACATGGTCTTGTTCGCCAGGGTTGAGTTGTTTTCTTATTGGAAATAAGTGGTCTCGAGTGTCTCTTGGCATTCCACTAACCTCAAATCATTGGTTTACGTGGGAGAGGTCTTGAAGCGCTTTTACGGCTAGGGACCCGTTGTTGATTGTGTCAGCTTCTATCTTACCAACGGTGTATGCTGAGTGCTGCTGTGTGAATTCGTCTTCCACCGTATATGCAGGCCCGGCTGGGTCGTATGCTACTGTGTTATGACTGATGGTGCGCTTGCTGACCTGAGCCATGAGTGAGAGTAGTGAAGGTGACAGCTTCTCGGACTGTGCGTCTCAGACGGCAGCCCAGGTGCAAGGGCTTACTCATGAGGACATTACCGAACTGCTCAGTAAGACGAGAGTATGCCGCAAGGCTCTTTTTGCTGCATAGAAGAATAAAGGCCACTAGAGTAAAGGCTATCTTCAATGCTGCTAATACTTTCTGCGATGCAATCAACAGATTTTTTGTTGCATACACTGCGCAACTGGCTGAGGTGCGTACCTTCTAGGCATGTGAGTCTCAGCTTCGTGAGGTTGTTAAACCGTAACTCGGGTGGCTGATATTTTTACTCAGTCGATAGCTAAGGCAGCAGGTGACGATGGGCCGACTTTGCCACCCTATGCGAATATTCTGGCTGGTGGACGCCGCAACGGAGCACCCTTGACTTTCGGCCCAGTGACCACAAGTTGCTGCTTGGCGGTGGCAGGGCTATTCCTATAAAGAAAGCTGAGTGTATCGTAGTTGGCCTCTGCTGACGAATATGATAAATTCAATTCAGCTCATGACTCTAAGAAAACGCTTCTGGGTAAGGTGAAAGCATCGAACCCGAAAATTCGGGTCTATCGCGTCAATATGCTAGCCAAGAAGAACATTGTCATTGAGGGTGAAGGACTTGCAGCTCTGGCTGCTGGCTCTGCATTGAATGACGTGGAATTAGAAGTTAAAAAGGAGGAGAAGATTTTACCACGCATCATTGTTTACGATGTACCAGTTACCTTCTCCGGGGAGGAAATTATCAGCGGTATCATTAATCAGAATCTGCCTGACTGCTCACTCGAGGACGTCTTTTTAGTTTATATGTACCCTGCAGGCAAGAAAAAATATAGGTGTTGTGTAATTTGGGTCACGCCATCTGCACGTGCCTACCTATTCAGGCGCCCACGTATTTATCTGGGGTGGCTGAGATGCCGCTTTGCTGATCACATCAGTCTCATGCAATGCTACAAGTGCCAAGGCTTTAGCCACATTGCTCAAAATTGTAACAACAATACGTATGTGAATTCTGCGCCGAGGCTCATGAAAGTAAAATGTGTAAATCGATATTGCAATCTAAGTGAATAAATTGTCATCATGAAAAGTGCGATAATGTCTCTCATACAGCCTTTGATGTATCCAAATGCGCCATACTTCGGCTCAAGATCGAGCGCAAATTCTGTAGTATCAGTTATGGCAACTAATCATGTCAGCATTACGAAGCATAATCTTGTGATTGGCCACACCAATGCTCAGTCGTTGGCGGCACACATTGAAGACATTCGTAATATAATACTCCGCCACCGTCCTTATGTCTTCGGTATTGGTGAATCCCTGCTGAAGCCACATATTCCTGACCGACAGCTACGCATTGGCGGCTACACACTGTTGAGAAATGATTGTGTAGGCCAAGGTGGAGGAGGAGTGGCAGTGTATGTTCTTCAGCCTGCTAAGTGTCGAGTGGTCGGTGTCTCTAAGCAGTACACATTACAGAGGGTTCACCCAGAATATCTCCTAATTGAGGTCACCTTGAACTCCGTGCGAGTGTTATGCACTGTTGTTTATAGTCCCCCCAAGGCTGGGTATTGGAATAAGATAGAGGAGGCTATCATGAATAGCAACTCCGGATGTGATCGCCACATTTTAATGGGTGATCTCAACGTACTGGGCGGTCGACTCCACTAATCGGCGCATACTTTCTCAATCTTTGCTTACTTTTGGACTTAGGAGGATGCCGTTTGGCTTCACACATCACGTTGGCGGCTCTCAGTCGATGATCGATTACATACGCACCAACCTATCTGAGGACATTATTTCGTATCAACAGCTTGACAACCCTTGGATATTCCGACACGACACGTTACTTGTGGCTTTCGATGCTTCTGTGGTCAGCGATGGGTCTGTCCCTAGACTTAGGCAATGCTTCAAGAAGTTTCGGAAAGATGCTGTGCTCGCTGACCTTGCCCTGGTTGACTGGAGTCGGATCACTCAGGCGTCCACCGTTGACACTAAGTTTGAGCTATTTTCGCGTACTCTCCTGTCAATGCTTGATAGACATGCTCCGTACCGTGTCATTGGGCAGACTGATGGGTCCTCTCCATGGATGAATGCGAGTATAGTCTCTCTGATTCGGTCTCGGAATGCAGCGTGGCGTTCTTACCGACGCGCGACGGAGTCGAGTTTTGACCTGGGCTGACGAATATAAGTGCCTACGTAATTTGGTCAAACTTATGATACGTAATGTGAAACATCCATATTATCGGGATCGACTTGGCGCCCTGCCGCAGTTCCACTGACGCCTGGAGAGTTATCGATGATCTTGGCCTCACCAAGAGTAAAAGGAGCTCGCAGCCACCCCCTTGCCCACCCACTACTACCAACAAATTCTTCGTGGGACAAGACGATCCAGCTCCTCTGCATGATATCCGACCCTACGCGCGAATTTCTCCAGATGATAGGTTTTACTTTGGACTTGTTGGCTACAACGAGTTCTGCAAGGCTATCTTGTCCTCACGTTCCAACGCCACTGGACCGGACGGCCTTTCATTAAGCTTCGTCAGACTTTGCCTGCCCATTGTTTTCCCGGATACTTTAAACATATTCAATGCGTCATTACAGACTGAAGTCTTCCCCAGTGCTTGGAAGAGGGCTATTGTTACTGCGGTGTTTAAGAAATACCCTGCAATTACTGTCGATACCTACCGGCCTATCAGCATTCTTTGTGCATCCTGCAAGCTCCTTGAGGCAGTCGCCTATAAACAAATGACCGCTTACGTTGAGGCAAATTCGCTGTTGAATGGATGCCAGTTTTCGTAGGCATCACAGCACCAGCATTACCGTGCTTACGAGGATTGTTGATGACATACGACTGTCGATGGATTGTAGATAGGTCACACTCCCAGTTTCCATCAATTTCTCTAGAGTGTTTGACCTGATCAATATACAGCTCCTAGTTGATAAGCTTCGAGCTATCGGATTCTCAAATGTATCTTGCAACTGGATTTCTTCTTATTTGACTGGCAGAACTCAGACTGTTCGATTTTAGGATGGACGGATATCCCAGGCTTTTTTTCGTGGGAGTGGTGTACCACAGGGCAGCATACTTGGCCCTTTGCTTTTTATCCTGTTTGTCAGTGACTTGCCTGATGCGTGTCTGAATGTAAGCAGATACCAATATGTAGATGACTTTTGCATCCACGCTTCGGGTGAGATTGGAAATATTGGCACGATTGTTAGGAGAATTAATGAGGCTCTTACTGCTATCTCGATTTGGGTGACTAAAAATGATCTAACAATTAATAAGAGGAAAACTAAAGCAATCTGGTTTGGTACTCGGGGACTGCTAGGTGCCCTGCATGACTTGAGTGCTCAGCCTGTGCTCCGTATGGAACGTGCCGTCATCATTTTCTCTACTGAACTTACATTATTGGGAGTAGTGCTTGATGCAAAACTAACTATGAAGGCTCACTGTGCCCTGGTCTCCAGGAAGTGTTCTAGCCCTCTGGTTCGACTTAAGCATTGTGGTGATTCCCTACCGAGGAGTACCAGGTCAATGTTGGTCAAAGCCTTGGTCTTTCCACATCTGGACTACTGCTCGGCTCTTTTTGTGGGACTTTTGGCTGAGATGAACTTAAAGCTAAGGAGATACAAAAATGCTGTTCTACAGTTTACTGAGGGCACACGTAAATAGGAGCACATATCGTCTATTTACAAGAAATATTCTATTCTTAGTCTTGAAGGTAAAATTGAATATATAACTATCTGCCTTCTTGCCTCTATTTTGCGTACTAGTGCTCCATCTTACTTTCACGAACTCTTCCAGTTCAAGTCAGATCGTACCACCACGGTCACAAAGACTAGCTCTCTTGATTTGGTGGTCCCTGGGCACGTCCTGAACTCTTCAAAGGCAGCTGTACAGTGAGAGCTGCTAGGCTGTGGAATGATTTCCCTCCTACGATAAGTGCTAAATACACATCTAGCTCATTTGAAAGCGATCTCCTTATGCACTTCAACGGTAGAGGATCTGACTTACTGCAGTACAGTGTTCCGGTGATACTGCGTCTACTATAGGCCTAGCTTCTATGCTTCTTGTTTTGTTTTTATCTTGTTTTATTTTATTTAATTTAATTTTTGTTTATTTATTTTATTCTAGGTTTATCATCTCTGAGTAAACATTTTTTTATAAACCTTACATCTTGTTGGACATTAGTCTGGTAACTCCACCAATGTATAATAAAGTATTGTTACGTGCTTGCATGCACATGTAGTTGGCCCAGGTCATGGGCTGTGTATAATGTCTGGGCTGTAAAGAACCTTAAGTCCTTAGCCTTAATAAAAACTATTTACTCATTCATTCATCCTGTTGTCGATTGTCTTTTAATATTATCACCAGCCTAATCTTAATTAATTGATATAATATTTTTTTTTATACTAAAAACCTTAGCACTTTCATAGCATACTTATAATATAGCTCATTGTAACAATTTTGTCATCTATTAAGATAGCTTGTATTCTGTGTAACATCCAGTCTAGTGCCTGTTTTTGTATATCTAAGTATACAAGCTCACTAATAAAATATCTGTAATATATTAATTCTTCACAAAAATCTGATCTTCCAATTGTTGAATTTGTCTTGATAAAAATACAACACAAACATGTTTTTATTACTTCTGTCCAGTAGTTTAGATTCATGTTTTTTCCTTTTATTAAAGATCTACTAAAATCCATTGCTTATCCATTGTGTCTCTCTGATGTAACGTTTAATTTGTATAAGTACGGTAAATGTGGTAATAATAACATACCTTTAAATTTTATAATATTTAAAAGCTTCAAATTTCAAGCTTTTACTTTCTTACTATTTAGCAAGTTATTGCATGAACTCTAGACGGTGTTTGCTTTTTTAAAGTTTCCTCACTAGTTTTTCTATGTGATGCTACAGACATGATTGTAGTATTTACATACGTAAAATAACTAATAGTTAAAATTAAAAGCTGTTCAATATTTCTATTTGGTTGTATCACGTCAAAAATGCCTTTTTTGGGAAATCGTAAGGTCTAACAATAAAATTTTTTTGTTAATAATCTAGGAAACTCTTGTAAGTTATTAGCGTATAAGACATTAATTTATTATTTTGTTTCTTCTAGTGAAGGAGTTTTATCAATGGCATAAACAGGCACTGTTGCTGTCTTACTTTCACAATACTTCACAAGTCACAGGACTTGATAATTATTTATTTTCTGAGACATGCAACTCAATTTTTAAGAATTAAAAAAATTGTATTTACTGTTTTAATTCTTTAATTTAAAGTTCTATTACTTATAGCTTAGGATACTTGAATTAAAAAAAATATTGGTTCTATTCATAAACATTTTTGAAACTAGAATTTTAGTACTGCAACGTAAAAATCTAATTACTTATTTATTTAATGCTTTTGAAAAAATTAATTAATGTACTTTTAAAAAAATAACAATAAATCATCAAATCGCAACTTTTTTTAAACAATACTTACACTTAAGAGCAGTTTAAAGGTTGAAAGAAAAATCAAAATGAGATTTGTAAGCATGTGGCTGTGCCCAATAGAAAAAAAGTGTGTGTTCACTTACAAGTATCTTAAAATAACTAAGAAAGCTACTGCTTACTTTACATTGGATTATTTACATGTTGAAACGTAGCTGCCAATGGTGAGTCAAAAACAAAAGATACAATTTTTGCGCGTCTAATTCAACTTATTCATCCTAATTCTGAACATTCCCTCGGCTTTGCGTGGGCGGCAAGAGAAGCAATAAACTTAGTTTCAAAATCTTACGAAGAAAAGGGTTGAATCATAGCTCAAATAGATATGAGAATTCTTACTGTTTCTTTTAGAGTTTAGAATTTTAGCCCCTTATTTTCTAAAATTCTTAAAACAACCAAA
Source organism: Copidosoma floridanum (assembly GCF_000648655.2). The sequence goes on along the minus strand of NW_019379512.1, from coordinate 1,121,835 downwards.
CAGGGTAGGCATGGGTAACTTGCGACAAGTGTAGAGCTTGCAGTATAAGCAAGTGACGATGACTTGCTGGGAGTAGTTGTGGACAGCTTGCTCCAGGTATACAAGACCTGTAATTCAAGCTTTTAATATCGATTTTCTGGGAGTAGACGCGTGGGTATGTAAGATAGCACTGCGATGCACGAAAAAAAATAACTGCAACGAGCTGTAAAATTTAAGGAAGCCTCATTCTTCATTATTTTATTATAAGTACGAACTTGTAATCTCTCGATATACTTAAAAAAATACATTATTTGATAACTTTGTAACTTTATTCTTAACTAACTTGGTGTACACAACTATAACGAGCTCATCACTATCAATACCTGTCAAGCTTCGATCCCCTTAATACGACCGGTAGATCCTCGGCTTGTTTAACTAAAATTTTCTGCAATAGTTGTTATCTGTACGTCCGAACACTGACCTAGTTTTTACCAAGCTACTAACAGTGTCCATAAAAAGTCACCTACTGTAAACCCTAAAAGCCACTAACCACTTCGTATGAGAGGGGCACAAAGTGCGCCTTGTGTGCGGCTCAAGCCTAAGAGGCATTACCCAAGCGCACCGAGTACACATACCTACAACTTGACAATTCACCATAGACATGTGGGTGTATAGATGTGCTCGACGTTGCAACTCTGTCGCAACTTGTAACTGTATCTCTGCTTACAAATATTTATAATAGATATAGTAAGAAGCATAATTAAGATATACTTTTATATTTAACTTCTTATGAACATCTTTTTACATTCAAAATAACCTGTCCTCCACCCTGCGCTATCATGGATCATCATGGATTATTCGTATTGGGAATATGCCTGTACCACGTAACACGGCGATATATATATATATATATATATAACTACTAAAAGAAAAGTAGTACAGGCCATATGGGAGAGATTAAGTTTTTATTGTTTTTCGTGTTGAAAAAGGTGTTGAATACAAAAAGTTATTGGATTACATATTTTTAACATTATGAGAGTTAGGTTATTGTTATTTTTTTTTATACGATGAAATCGTTTATTAAGGCCGTAAACAGCGTTTTGAAGGTACGTAGTACAGTTAACCTACATTGAGCTACTCGTTGCTGCTGTCGCTGTTGCGCCTGCTCAGAGGTAAACAAGCAGCTTGGTGTTAAGTTAAACTGTACTACTTACTTTTAAAAAGATATTTTCGGCCTTCATAAGCGATTTCATTATATGAAAAAAAGTAAGAACCTAACTCTTACAATATTAAAAATATGTACTCTGGAAACTTTTTTTGTTCAACATCTTTTTCGCCGTGTAGAAAAAACTTAATGCTTCCCATAAGGCCTGTACTACTTTTTCTCTAGTAGTAATGTATATATTTTTTTTTCGATATGTTACTTGGTACAGGCATGTTTCCAATACTCCTCTCTTATCCTCGCGACTACTTACGCGACTACTACACATTTTTATACATCAAAAATGTTTTATACGGTTTGTAATGATAATAATAATAATAATAATAATAATAATAATAATAATAATAATAATAATAATAATAATAATAATACTTCATTTCAGTATCCAGCCATTGTTACTTGACATCTCTTAGCCTTTGTTTGCATTGGTTAACATCATTTTTATGCAGTGCATACCCTAATAACCTAATAAATTAGTAAATATAAATTTCCTTCTATAATTTTTTAACCTACATTTTATTCATCTAACATTCTAAATACTTTATGTTTTAAACTACGGTACTTTTACACCCCAAGTCTTATACTTTTTGTGGACTTGTTTTTTTTACATACGCAGCATCTCGGTGTATGTGAGTCTGGTACATGTATCTACCTTAGTTTATTTAGTTGCACATTTTAAAGTTTCTTTCTTTCGTCGTATTACCATATTTCTACTTCACACAACGTACTGCTTTTAACTACGTCATTAAACAACATTTTCTTATTTTTTAAAACTCTTCTTTCCGTCATTTTCTTTGTACTCCATGATTTTTTAATGCAATTATTTCCTTTCTTCTCAGCTAGTCTAAAATTCTTTCATAATTTTTATATCCATGAAAATAAAACCCTAAATACAAAAATAAATAATTGTAGACGCAAATGGTAAGCAGCTAATATTAAAAAATATACTTGATATTAAAAAATTTTATCTTGTCTATTTAATGGTTTTTGTGTTAACACTTCCAGTGTACAAACTAAAGTGCTTTTTAACAATACCTATCGTAAGTTTCTTAATTTTTTTGTCTTAGAAAACTGAAAACACATCCGTAGTTACTACGCCACATTCATAGTCCTTTAATAAAGCTCTTTTAATCAGAAACGTACTTGTATGGCTTTTTATAACTTTTCTCTTGAAAAAATCTACAAAACTTGTATAGACCTTTAATTTCAAGCCTTTGCCAAGTACAAAATACTGACTCTTTTTTCTGATTTCCAACTCGGCTGTCCAAAATTCTTCTTTTACTTCCACCTTATTGATTAGTTATCTTTGTTATATCTCGATGTTTACTTTATAGGCCAAAAACAAAAGAAAAAAACCTGTACGAGTTTTAAACACATTAGGACAACGTTTTGTTTAAGGAGGTTTGGAAGAAAAGTTAAAGATGGAGAAACATGCCAAAAAAATGTATGTTATATTTGAGCATGTTAGGAGCGCATATGAATTTTTTCAGATTCTTCACCAGGGGAAATTTTCAAGAAAAAAATTATGAAATATTCACAGTTTAACACGGTCTCTTATGAGATAACAAGGTTAGGTTTGCCTTTTAATTGAAATTAAGGTACATTCGAAATTTGTTGGAATAAAAAAAAAACGTTTTCATAGATAACTTGGTCTAAAAGAAAGATGCCCAACAAAAAAATCAAGCCTTGCCAGGCATTTTTCAAAAATATAAGCAGTTACAGTCTTACTGTTTCAAGTTTGTAAAGTGCAAGAGGAGGTGTGCAGTAAAGGGGGCCCAGATGCACGGGTAGGAGGGACTCCTCGTTCCTCGCCTCTCTGAATGATACTCTCAAACCTCCTTAAGAAAGAAATGTTGACAGACGGTCTTGATACCTCAGGAATTTTTTAACCATTTCAAGCCCTTAGTCATTAAAAACGTAAGTCTGTTGACTAGCTCCCATCTGGAGTTATTACAAGTATAAGGGAGGAATTAATCTTATAAAATTGCTTCTCATTTTTTTGGCGTTTTTGTCGCTAATGAAACCTCCTGGCCATCTATACTATATATTTTGTTTATCTCCGACAACTATAGCTTTGAATGAATTTTTCTTTTTTCATTACCAGTATTAGGCCTACCAAAACATCTGTTTTATTGCTCTATGTTAAGTATCCGTCTATAACACTCTGTTCTAAAAACTTTTACTCTGTACTATTTTAATTTATTTTAGGTGTTAAATACTTCTCAAGGGTAAAGTAGAGTTTTTACATCGTAGAGGCTAGATACTTAGCAGACAGTTAGTGACGAGTAAAGTAGAATCACCCTACGCTTTTTTACTATACTGCCTCGGCTTCTGTATACTCTGATTCTTTATTTTGATCCATGTTTTTTTCATTTTCACTTTTTTCCATAATACATAGCCACTATTTTCCGTTCATTAATGTCAGCTCTCATCTCCTTTTTTTTCGTACATTACCTGCCCTATTTTTTTTTCTGTTTGTAATTTGTCTTCACTTTTCATTATTACCTTATCAACTGCGATTCTTATGTCATACCATATTATTTCAACATAATTTTTGTCTTCTTGTTAAGTTAATATTTTTATAAAAAATTTTTCCTTATTTTCCTGCATACCATGTTATTTCTAATCAACCTTTTTTTCATAATTTCCATGATTATCTCTTTTTTTATTATTGTTAGAATTGAGCCCTTCTTTTGAAATTTAAGTTCTTGCTCCTCTAATCACACAAATGCTAAACTCATCTATTCTCTCCTTTAATATTACAGACCCAGAGTATTCTAGAACTTGATAACCAGCATTTATTTTGGCACATCACACAAAACTTTTTTTGTATCGGTCGCTACTTACAATTGTTAGTATCTGCCCCAATTATTTCTTAGTGCTTTGTACTACTAATTTGTTTGTCATGTTTATAATATGCTTACAATTTTTTGCCTTTAACGTGGCCCTTAGTTACTAATATCTTCTTAATCCTGACTTTCACACGAGCCCACTGAATATGTTAATCCCTATTTTTATAAATAGTTTGATCTTATGAATAAATAATCTGCTAATATATGCATAAAAAGCTTACGCAGTTGTATACACAATACTGTCTATCTAACGAACAACATTTTAGTCACTCGCCCTACCATAAAATTTCTCCTTATCAATTCACTCTTGTTAAAATTTTCTATGTTGTATTAAGATTCCACATATAAAGAGTTCTTACGTATCCTATCTCCCTAATCCTTGCCTTCCTTATTCTTTTTTCCATATTTACCATGCTTTTTCCCAAGTATACGAAACTTTCATGTGGGCACCTTCCAAAGTTCTTCTCAGACGATTTAGTCATATATCTTACTGGGTACTATTTACAGGGAACAACGATTATTCAAACATACCCCAGCTATTATCAAGTTTAATGGAAAAATATTTTTTTAAATAAACCATCCAACTCGCTATACCGACACTTTTTAAAACTTTTTCTTCACACTTTTTCTACTTCTAATGAAAAAAAAAGTTTTAATTTTGTTTTTTCTCTCAAAATTATTAATTAATTGTATGAAGAAAATTATCCAAGGAAGTAATGCTAACAACAATAAAAGTCAAGAATAAATATGGAAATAGATAAGAATTTGAGTTTGTAGGTAGAAATATTAAAATAGAAGTAACTGTGTAAGGACATAAAGTGAAAGTTGTAGAACTTGAAATCATAAACAACGACTTGGAAGATTTTTTGCATAATTTATTTTGCAACTAATTACTTTTGTAAATTATGTATACCGAAACTACTATATCGTTCACTTATAAAGATCACTTTTAACATTTTTGCGTATATTCCAAGGTTCAAATAACTAATTACTTTACTATGAAACTCTGAACTATTCCTGACTTCAACTTTTGTTTGCTACAAATTAGTAATAATAATTTCTTGAAGAAATATTGGTACTACATAGTAAATATGCAAATAAATATTAGGCCGAGTCCAATGTAAAAACAGAAATGTGGGTAGCTGATATTCGTAAAAAAGTAGAATTAAACTATCATAGTTGAATGCATTTTACTTCAAATCTCTCAGATCAAAATTTAAGAATTGACAATCGTTAGCACCAGATTTTAAAAAAATTACTTTTTTATTTGATTGTTATGTATCCTAATTTTTGAGGTGCTAAAGGGATGTTAGTACTCTCTGATTCTAGCAAAATCGACCTTGATTTTTTTAGATTTATCAAGATTTATTAATTGTAATGTCATTTTTATCATTTTTCAAAAAGCAGCCGTTTTCAAATTATGTTATACAACCAAGTGCATATTGTTGGAATAAAAAAAAGTTAACAGAAGTCTTTTCTACTAAAGTTATGCTAAAGAGTTTTATACATTGATAATTTATCATTTTGCTTTTTTTTTTTTTTTTTTTTTTTAAGTTATCAAAAAAAAAATTGTCTCAAGATATTTAGGAATAATTCGAAAACCAGAAAAGAATGATAAATATTTTTTAGTAAATCAGCATACCCCCGATCATGTTTATTGTTAAAACTGCAGAATATTAATATTCTCGTTCTTCCTGTTATTTTAAGCTGCATTTATAAGGATGGAAAAAATCACAATACTCGGCACATCTGGTGTCCAGCATCCCATTAATGAATAAAAACATTTATTTTCTTCGCAACATTTATAATACTTTATAATGTATATTATAATGAAATAAAATAATGTTTTACGTTTTATCTTTAGTTTCGTAACGCTGATGATGCCAAAAAAGCTTTGGAACAGTTAAACGGATTTGAATTGGCTGGTAGGCCCATGAAAGTGGGCAATGTGACAGAGCGAACAGATTTATTGCAAAGCCCTTCATTATTAGATAATGATGAATTAGACCGTAGTGGAATTGACCTTGGTGCCACAGGAAGATTACAGTTAATGTTTAAATTAGCAGAAGGAACAGGACTTGAGATTCCTGCTGCAGCTGCTAATGCTTTAAATATTACTCCAGTGATCACAAATCCACAAACGGTATCTCCAAGTGCTCCTCCTATAGCTACACAATGTTTCATGCTTTCTAATATGTTTGATCCTCAAAAGTAAGTTTTTGTGTGAATTTTAACTGTATTTTTCACATAATTATTTATGTACTGTAGTAAGGATGCGTAATGTAATAAGTACACAATCTTCCTTTAATTGTCACTGTAAGTGTTCGTACAAAAAAGTGTAAGGATATTTTGTACATTATAAGTCGTATTCATATTTTTTTAAGAAGTCTAATTTGCTACAAACTATTACCGAAACTGTTCATAATTATTGAAAGGATTAGGCTAATGTAATCAACAAAATTTTTTTAACTTATACATTTAATGTAAACATTTTTCTCCTATAGTTACTGTATATTTTTAGATATTAAACACATTTGCCTTGAAGAATACGATATGTTTAGCAAAATTATCTTGGCAACAAAATGGTTTTTTTTTTATTACTGACTTATAGCGTTAAATTTTCTGTTTACTGACTTAAAGCGTTAAGTTTTTTCTATCATACATTATTGTTTTCTCTTATAACGTTGTAATCCTTAATTTTATTTTTTTCGAGTTCTTATCTTCTCTTCATTTATAATAAAAGAAGCTATAAGTGACTTATTTATTTTTATTTTGTGACGTGGTACCTAAAACTATCTGTGTATCTATCACGTTACTATAGTACTATAAGTACGTGTAGTCATAGCGGCGTGGCGCAGCAGTAGAGTTACAGTTCCGGTGATCTCTAAGGTTAAGAATCATTTGGCGTGGTTAGTACTCAGATGGGTAACTATTTTAATCTTACTGTTTAGCCAGTGCTGTTAGTTTTCTTGGATCGCTTAACTGATTCTTTAACGCTTTGTCAACGTGATCATAGGTGTGATAAAGTTGGTTCTAGTATTTGTACATGTTTATACGTATAATCATTTGCTCATAACTGAGGTTTGCACCATGGCTAAAGAACACCATGTGTTTTTTAAAACTTCCAACTTTTAATCGGGATTTGGGTACGTCAAAGGTTTTGACGAAAAAGAGAATCAGGAGAGAGGTGTGCACGTACAGAGGTACATGGAGTGTATGTAAGTCAGTTGTATGGCAGAAAAAGTGTTAGTTTGTGTACGAAAGCCAAACGAAGTAAGGGGAGAACCTGAGCATATACGGAAACGAAAAGAGTAAACGGTTAAAATAGATAATAGTAGGAAAAATAATTAAGAATGCAAGTAGTGCAGAGTATATAAAGAAAGAGAAAAAGTAGCATAAAAATATAACCATAGTAATCCAGACCAGGAAAGGAAAATAAAACGAAGTTAAAGAAGTGAAGTGTATGCTATGTTAAAGATAAAGCAGAATAGAAAATGTGCCAGAGTGTAGAAAGACAGAAAGTGAATAGAGTATAGTAAAGTATATAAAGATTGAAATAAGCTGCAGCTACGGACAAGGACAGAAACGAGTCGAGGGTTACTGTAAGGTGGCAAGTTAATGACTGATAGCTACAGTAGATCCATATGGTAGTGTGGCTTTTGAAGAGAGAGATAAAGAGCATTCAAATAAGTAAGTATGAGTAAGAATAAAGGAAAAAAAGACGCGTAAACAAGTGTGTGCGTGTAACATGGGGTCAGAACCAGAAGTTCAAGACGTTAGCGAGATATTCGACCATTTTTAAAACGCGCAGAAGTAGCTGATGCATCATATTTGCATATGCGATGTAAGCACAGGCCATCAAAAAGATGCTTACAAAAGGTGCTAGGCACAGGTCTTCGAGCCAAAAAGATGGTTTACTGGGAGAAAATTGGTTGATGCGCGCGCGCTCACACACACACACAAACACAGAGAGAGAGAGAGAGAGAGAGAGAGAGACGCGCGCTTACATACACACACATATATTTTATCCAGACTCCACGTACTTTTGGAATACATACAAATAACATGAAAAAGTTATGCGGACCATCCACACGAGTACGATTTTGTCCTCATAATAACCCTTTTTACCCAATAATATCTGCATAAGTCAGCTTTGATCGATATACATGTATAGTTTTTGTGTGTGCATCCCACACAAACTCCCAACATCCCGTACATACAGCCGTTGACCCCTATCACCTCCCCTCTCTACCCCCATTAAATATGGTGAAATTCCGTCATTTTATCCATCATTTTGGTTTAGCTTAATTTTTGTCCAAGCTCCCCATAACCCCTACAGTTGCCCCTTAATATACTTTCTCCTTCTACGCCCTCTGCAGAAATTGTTTTGGCCGCCGCCCCCTCACAGCCTACACATCATTTTTTGTGAAATCCAACTACAACTTTACTAACAATCTCGGACCCAGACACCTATACTCATATATAGTAAAAATATGGTGAATGTATACGGACGTTGTTTCCGTTATTCTAACTTATACTTTTTTTTATCAAGACACCCTACTAACCTTCACCGACTTCATACATACTTGAATATTCACTTTTAAATACACACTTTAATGTGTACTTCCACGACACCCCAGACGTACATAATTAAATTCTGTGCATACGAATAAACAATAATTGAATCATTTACATGACTATGAGCACGATCATAAATTAATTTCATTTCATTTCATTCTAATTTCTATCTGTGTATAAAGTTCTTAGTGTGCGAAGTTTTTATTTTATTTTTATTTGTGATGAACTATAAAAAGACTTTTAATTTCTTATTTGTTTATTTATGACGTAATACTAATACGTACATTAGTTCTACTAATACTTAATCATACAATAATTCAAATTATGGAAGTATTGATTAAGGAGGTCAATTTGTGGAAGCAGCTATAATATTTATTGTGCTGTCAAATGTATACATGTTTATAAAAAAGTGTTGTAACTGTTTCTATTTCACTTTAAGTATCACAGAATTGAATGAGTTTTCTCTTTTAAAGGTTCTGAAACTAAAAACGTGTATAGTATAATGTTTGAAGTCGTAGGTTTATTTACATACGGTTTGCTAATTGCTAACCCCCTTTGAAATTTTATCAAAGGGAAGAAAATCGTTTATAGTAAGTTATCATTAAATTTGGAAGCAGAAAAAGTTCGAAGAGTGCTTTTTAATAAATTGTGGAAGGAATGTCAGGATCTGAAAAAAAAATTAAAATGTAATATACATAAAATCTTTCCTATTACACTTTGCCGAGCAAAATATATGAACAAAAACTGTGTTACATTACACTAATACATTTTTTATGTACATATAATTGGTATTACCTGAAAACGCATGGATAAATAAATTGCTGCAGGGGTTTGCGCTAAGTGCAGGGGACAAAGCTCAACTAACATACACATTGTGATAATTTAAGAAGCGTGGTCTTATCAAATAATCATGAGATGAGCTCTAATAATAATAGTATTTGTTGACTCCTAACTTAGATACACATCAATTCAAGAGTGTTCGAGTTACACTGTTTCCAAACAACGAGTCCCGCAACACTGACTTTGAAGCAGCACTGACTACTGCAACTCGAAGCTAGTATCGCTACATTTCGGAGTTGGTCGTCTGAGACGCCCAACGTTGGAGCTAGATCAGTTCAATGGTTCCCGAAGTGTCTTGGCTTTAATTTCGAGTAAATTCGTTATATCAAAGCATAAATTTATTGGTAGAAATGCATTTCTGTATATATTTAAGTTTATTTTTATGTGTATACGTGCGTACAAGTGTGTGCACGGAGTTTGTGTATTACATAATCAATAAGAAATGCTACAAATTACGGTTGATAAGCTTATATGTATTAATAATTTGATGTATGTATAAGTAAGGGAAAACTGATTAGTTTTTCCGAAAACAATTTTTTTTAATTCACGTCTTTACTTTTAGTTATTTCGCACTAACTGCTTTTAAACATGTACAAAAATATACATTAGTTTTATACTTGAAATTTAATGTACTAAGTTACAGTTAGTATAAGAACTCAGGCTTTATGAATTAGAGTACAAGTATTAAAATAAATGAGACGCAAATCATGCGAGTAAAAGTAAAGCTCCGGTACGTACTATGATCATATACAAGTTTTTAGTGCTCAGGGTCGTACCGTGTGTTAGCTCAGTTGGTAACGTACTCTGTTGTGGACCCGAAGATTATGAATTCAAGCCTCGTGATCGGAATTTTTTTTTTAAATTTTTTTTATTTCATGTTTAAAAATATTTAGATATTTATTTATTTATATATTATAAACTACAGTTATGTTTGTCCTTATGACTTTTTTATTAAATGAATAAACAACACGTGAAGTGTGTAATAACTAGTGAGCTTTTCAATTTATACGGTATTAGGCTTTTAAAATTCATAATTCTTAATAAATAAACAAAAGTATGCACAAGCAAGCTTTTTAAATTATTAGGGATGAGGCATTTAAAGTAACAAATATATAGTTTATAAGTAATAGTGTGGCCAAGCGAGCACTTCAGTTTATATGACATTAATTAAGATATGTTTTGAGCTATAGAATATTTAATTATCGAAAAAAAGCGTGGCCAAGTTTGTGCTTCAGTTCAAATTAAAATACGCTCTTGCAATTTACACTATTTGGTGAATAAACAAAAGGGCATGAAAGCGTGTGCTTTAGAATACTAGTTATTACATTCTTCATGTGATTTTCATTCACGTAATAAAAAAACGCGTAGACGAGCAACTGCATCAGGTTACTGGGTATAAGCTGCTTAAAATTGTATTTATTCATTGAATTCACCAAAGTGCAAGCAATGGAGGGTATTTGGTAGCTACCAATAAATTGTTTTAAATTCAGAATAATAAGTTAATTAAAAAAACGTGTGGACCGCTCGTATTGGATTACTGGAGTGAGATTTACTTTTTTATTCATGCACGCTTTACTGTAGTTTGTAATTCATAAATAAATAAATATCTTAATATTCTCAAACACAGAATAAAAGAATTTAAAAAAAAAATCTCATCATTAGGCTTGAACTTATAATCTTTGGGTCCAAAACTGAATCTGTTACCAACTGAGCTAACACACGGTACGACCCTGAGCACTAAAAACTTACATATGTTCATAGTACGTATTAGAGCTTAACTTTTACTCGTACGTGCTTCTCATTTACGTCTTGATTATTTTAATACTTGTACTCTAATTTATTAAGCCTAAATTCTAATGCTAACTGTGTCTTGGCACGATAAATTTTAGGTATAAAACTAATGTGTATTTTATACATCTTTAAAAGCAGTTAGTGCGAAATAATTAAAAGCAAAGACGTGAATTGAAAAAAAAATTGTTTTCAGAAAAACGAATAGGCAATCCCTTACTTGAACATACATCACATTATTAATATGTATAAGCTTATCAACCGTAATTTGTAGCGTTTCTTATTAATTTAGTAACAAAATCTCCGTGCACACACTTGTATGCACGTATATACATATAAACAAACTTAAATATATACAGAAATGCATTTGTGCTAGTATCTATTTGCTATGATATAACGAACTTACTCAAAATTAGAGCCGAGACATTTCGAGAACCATTGAACTGATCTAGCTCCGACGTTGGGTATCTCAGACACCCAATTTCGAGCTGTAGCGCTACCATCTTCGAATCGCAGTAGTCAGTGCTACTTCAAAGTCGGTGTTGCAAGACGTCTGATTTGGAAACAGTGAAACTCGAACATTTTTAAATTGATCTACATTCCAATTTGAGTTAACATAATTTGAATTTAGAAATGTAAGAGCTCAATATTGATGAAGCTAAAAAATATCGATAAGTTGGTTATCTCTAAGTACCAAATTTTTTCAGTGTATTAGTGGCATACTGACTAAACCGTATAAACAGCATACGTGTACTGCTTGGTGCCGTGCGTATTTTATATACAGTTGTGTACGCAGATAAAACTATGTCAATTACAACCCATATACAGTACATATATACATTGAGAAACGGTGACTTAAGCAGAAAGTTATATGTATGACAAGAGGGTAATTGTGCGGACGACTTATGAGTTATGCGGGCGTCTACATGATTCTACCATCTTATTAACATATGTTTAAAAGCACGTAAATTCTAAATAAATCATTTCCACCAAACACCCACGTATGTCTCTCTCTCTCCCTCTGTGTGTGTGTGTGCGCACGCGTGCGCGCGTGTGTGTGCGTGTTAAGTGAATGTGGCTTAAATAGACTTCACGCACTGTTAAGAATTATATAAATAAGATGGTTGAATTATTCAGATGTTCCGTAGGTTTTGATTTGTCCTCATAATTACCTTTCTGTACATATAATCGCGCAAATTTGGTACTATTTATCTATATAGATATGTATACACACTGGTAAGGCTTCCTCCCCTTCACTTTGCACGATATTCCCGCGCTAACAAATTATGCTATGATTATAATATTTTCTAGAAATGTTTCGATCTTTATTTACTAAACCTTTAAAAATAATGTAGTCCATTGGTGAATAGGCAAAAAAATACGTTTAAGTGAATCCAAAGAACGGCATTAGCTAAGCGGGTAAGAATGCTTGTTACTAATACAACACCGTTCGAATCGTCGTGGGTTAGATTCCCGGTGAGTGATTTATTTTTTCAAAACTTGTTGTCACTGGAAAAAGTTTCTATAAAACCCCGGCTGTTTCGTGGCACATTCTTCCGTGAAATTCTCCTTTAGAATTTTTTTCTTGCCCCACAGGTTTTTAGGCCTGGGTGAATGCAAAACAGTGTCAAGGATATAGGTAAGGATTTTAGTTGATCCCATGCCAGGTATCAGGCAGGGATCGCTAGCTTTACCGGCGAGAAATAGTCCCTGAAACATGGGGCTCCTCTGGGAATGCTCATTAGTCTGGATCCGATACTTCGGCAGAGAGTGCTGGCTCAACTAGTAAGGAGTAATTGTCCTGAAATATAGAGCTTTCTCTAAGGAAAGGCTACACAGTGTGGAATGAACTTGATGACCTGTAGTGCAGAGAATATTAGCTTAACTGGCTAAGTGTTATACCAGAGATATTCTCACTGTGCCCACGGTATAATGAAAGAAGTATAAAATCAATTTAAGAATTTGTAAATGGGTGTGGCAATACAGTCCCACGCATAGATGGCGAGTGAGTAGCCATGGTGATCGGGCCAAGAGGCTTTTGTAGTAATTCGGTAAAAAAAAATTTTTTTAAAACCTTTGAGGACATCAAACTAGATTCGAGAAACTTGAAAATTTCTCTGAATTACTTGGAAAGAGATGTTCTGCAAGGTGGTCAAATTGTATTACAATTTATAAACGTGACTGCGGTTTTATTGTATGTAGTACATGGAAATACATTTCAGTAAAGTATATCTGATATTGTATTATTACTTATTTTCACATAACGCTGAACGTTTTTAATGTATTAAAATAAAAATATATTTACAAAGTTTCGGATGTACTTTTTCTTTTTTTTTTTTTTTTAAGTTCCATAGCTTTAAGTTATGGTACTTTAAATGGATCTAGCAGTGAATTTTGTTATCAGAAGTGCTGGTAACGCTAATTAAAGATAAAATTTAATACTTTTTTTTTTATCATTTCAAAATTTTTTATAATTAAATATAATTACGTATGCATTCGACACACAATATTTCTTGAAAATGTTTACTCGATATTGGTGAAGAAAAGATTAAATGTTGATCTGTAAAATACAGAAAACAAAAAATGTATGTTCTTTATGATTGAAATCAGGAAATAGTT
>NW_019379512.1:1089843-1104558 GCF_000648655.2 Copidosoma floridanum | reverse complement strand
TTTTTTTTTTTTTTTTAAGTTCCATAGCTTTAAGTTATGGTACTTTAAATGGATCTAGCAGTGAATTTTGTTATCAGAAGTGCTGGTAACGCTAATTAAAGATAAAATTTAATACTTTTTTTTTTATCATTTCAAAATTTTTTATAATTAAATATAATTACGTATGCATTCGACACACAATATTTCTTGAAAATGTTTACTCGATATTGGTGAAGAAAAGATTAAATGTTGATCTGTAAAATACAGAAAACAAAAAATGTATGTTCTTTATGATTGAAATCAGGAAATAGTTTATAATCAAAAAGTGTATAACTTACTTAACATTTTGCAGACACATATTTTTTAGATGATAAAATTTTGAATTAATTAAAAGAAAAAACAAAGACATATTACTGCCCCGAAAATTCAACAGTTAAAAGAGTTGATAAATCCGACGATAATATTCATATTCATTTTCAATAGAAAAAACAAGATACATTCATTAATGTCTACCACTTTATGTATTTAATTTAGAAATTGAAGCAATCCTAATATAAATAAGAAATTTGAGTATGTCTGATAGTTCATATAATGGCACCAAAAAACAAAATTGTTAAAATGAAACATTAAAACAAAAATAACAATGGCACATAAAAAAAAAGTGGACTGTACTTTTTGCATTTGCATACACCTCTGTAGGGTTGAAAGAAAATTCATATGTTTTCATCATTCTGTATATTTTGTATACTATGGTTATGGATAAATAAACAAGTAAAAACTATGCATTATTATATGTTTAATAGATATAAATGTTACTCAATTGTTACTACAGATCAGAAAGAAAAAATTATAACATGTGAAAATTTAAGACATTAGAAACCTAATTGCAATATTTGTCATTAATAAAGTCACACTTACTTTTTACACTATAAAGTTAAGTAAAGGGCATGTATGGAGGATATAGAGTGCTTGTATACAAAGTGCTTTTATCCATGCGTATGCGATGGAGGATATAGAGTGCTTGTATACAAAGTGCTTTTATCTATGCGTATACGCCTCTTGATACAATCATAAAGATGTATCAGTTTTCGCTCGTATACCTATTGCTCGTATTGAATTCCTAGTTTACCTAACACATTAAAGTCATATACCTATATATTTTTTTTTCGCTCAAGTTTTGGATAATATTGGTAGAGGTCTCCGACCCTATGCACTTCATTGAAAAGTTTTGCTACCACCTAAAGTCATATTAGGTATATGACTTTAATGTGTTAGGTAAACTAGGAATTCAATACGAGCAATAGGTATACGAGCGAATACTGATACATCTTTATGATTGTATCAAGAGGCGTATACGCATAGATAAAAGCACTTTGTATACAAGCACTCTATATCCTCCATCGCATACGCATGGATAAAAGCACTTTGTATACAAGCACTCTATATCCTCCATACATGCCCTTTACTTAACTTTATAGTGTAAAAAGTAAGTGTGACTTTATTAATGACAAATATTGCAATTAGGTTTCTAATGTCTTAAATTTTCACATGTTATAATTTTTTTTTTCTGATCTGTAGTAACAATTGAGTAACATTTATATCTATTAAACATATAATAATGCATAGTTTTTACTTGTTTATTTATCCATAACCATAGTATACAAAATATACAGAATGATGAAAACATATGAATTTTCTTTCAACCCTACAGAGGTGTATGCAAATACCTGTCCGCAGCCCGGCTTAGCATAACATTAATGATAATGTATACAAATCAAAATAATAAAAATCAGATAACCTAACTACTATCAACTAAAGTGCCATTTTGGCTTATTTTCTTTAGATGAAAACATCCTCATGTTTATGACAGTATTGTACTGTATTGTTGGTGAACTATAGTTACTAATAATTTTTTTTTCCCGCTTGTTTCTTCCGAATTTTCCATGTTGACCTAAAAGTACTTTCGAGCAGGGACCAACGTGCATCTGAAAAGAGGTGAATCACCTGCAATCTTTACTCGTAGCTGCAGCACATCGATCAACTACGATTTATGCAAACGCACGTTGGTCTGTGCTGACCGGAAACGAGAAGCAAATAAGATAATAAAATACCTTTTAATACAGAGAAACGAAATAACTTGAAAAACTAATAGACGCAAAAAGTCTCGGATGCAATACTAAACGCTGGCACAACTTGATATAATATTAAAAGGTAGAATGACATAGAGTTAATACGCATAAACAAATAATACATACTACAGTCCTAGCAAAGCAACATCATTAACTTTTCGTATGGGTTTTATAGATGCATAACTCGACTTGCTTATATACCATCCGCAATAGTCTAAATTTTTGAATTCGCTGAACATATAAGGGAAAACGGAAAAACCAAACTGACTGCTACCAATAGCTCCTTTCCCTTTTTCTTGACTCATATGTTTCGGGAGAGAGTCCGTGCGGCTGCTCCAATATAAGTAACGGGATTTTCAAATCCCCAGAGCACCACGTATCGATTCTCTCTCCAATGACTAAAAGCGAAAAACATACTAACTTAAATTTTATCGAAATTCTGAATTATTTTTACAATATTATAATCAGTTAAAACTACGCGTAAGTTAATTATGTTAACTCGCAAAAAGCGAAGTACTTCTGTTGCTACCATTATCCTCACTTTCATAATTATAATTACTACTACTGTAATTATTATCATAACAATCACTAGTGTTATTATTTTAATACTATTACACTAATGTTATCATTATAACTGGTTATGGTAAAGGCCCTCCGTTATTTCTATCAGTTGATACACAGTAACACACCGATCGCTTATTCAGTCAAGCATTAATTGAAATGTTAAGCGATTTTCACCCCTCTTTTTGCAACAAGTTTGGTTGAATAAACGAACAGTGTCTAGCATTAGTAAATATTAATAATATTCTATCCTAATATTAATATTAAGTTAAAATAAACTTTTGTAAAATTTGTATGTAAAAGAGAAAGGAAGGGCGCTAGTGAGTGAATCACCTTTCCTTCTCTTGACGCACGGAGGTGAATGAGCCGGATGTCAGATGTGCCAATGTTTGAGTAGCTGAACTAGAGCATCTCAAGCCAATTAAATCTTTGGCTATTGTTTTTCCCCTTCAAGATTTTCCCGGCAAATTTTCCTGCGTCGTCTCAAACCGGCGCATCACACAGGTTCGCTACTCCTTATAAAAAGGGCCCAGAGGCCAAGAAAACTTCAGAGTGAGAGATAGAGTGTGAAGTTTAGATTTTACCCTCAAACGGTTGACTGGATAGTTAAAGTCCGTCTCTGCTATCCCACGGTCCTCCACGAGTGCGGTTTCAAAAGTTTTAACCTTGGACACTTCGCGCTGGTTCTGCGTGTGTACATTCTAATACTTTTAATAAAAGTAAGTTTTTCCAAAGTATTGAAATAGTTACCTGTGTTTTACTTTTTCGTCTAGAAGTCTGCATAACTGCCTGTTATTGCATCGATAAGTTCTAAAACTGCGAAAATAAGTATTAGAGTGTTTTTCGTGAATCTACAGCAATCACATTTACTCCGGATGATATTGGTGGCTGACAGATCGGTCGCGAACTCAAACTATTTTTCCCCTTGCGCAACCTCTAGGGCGTAACTACCTTTAACCTCTAGATCGCGGACGGGACACTAGTTTGACACCATTGCGTCGGGTATTCCTGACGAATCAGAGGCGCGCCGCGAACAAGTGACGACCGCTTCAATTCGATCAGGACAGTGGGACTCCCCCCCTTCAGGACGCCCTGTCAAGAAATTTAGCTACCTTTTAGCCCCGCGTCCCACCTACGTGCCCAGTGCGAGTTCCGAGTTATTAAGCGCAAGCTTAGACTCGAATAATACGTCGCGCCGACGTAACAGTATTTTTAAGAACATGAACTAAGTAGAGTACGTAAATATATGTAATGAATCATCAGCGCACTCGGTGTTCATAATGCGTGTTATCTGAGCACCCGTACAATATAATATAAATGTATTAATAAATGTTTTTATATAGAAATTGAGTGTTACTCTTATCAAATTTTCACTAACTTTTATTTCGTTATAATTGTAGATTTAAATCCTAGAGAGGTTGTCAGCAAGACAGTGAAATATTAATAAATATAAATAAATTATCAATAAATAGTCATGCTCCAAACTACCAAGTTTGCATTTCACTATTATTATTATTGTTATTAATTAACAAATAATTTCAAATTATTGGATACTACAAAAATACAAAATCTAGATAAAATAAAAAATGGGTACACACTAAAAAGCTTTAATAAATATTCTAATTTTATCTCAAACAGTAATGTGATCTCTCATAATAATATTATGTAAAATTTTTGGTAACTTTTAGCAAGAGCACTATATTATGTTGTCGTTTGAATATAAGCCAAAGTGGCACTTTAGTTCATAGTAGTTAGGTTATCAGATTTTTATTACTTTGATTTGTATACATTGTCATTAATGTTATGCTAAGCCGGCCTGCGAACAGGTTTTTGCATACACCTGTGTAGGGTTAAAAGGAAATTCTTATGTTTTTATTATTCTGTATGTTTTGTATACTCTTGTTATGAATAAATAAACAAGTAAAAAATATCTATAAATACATGTTTGGTAGATATAAATTTTACTTAATTGTTACAAGAGATTAGAAAAAAAAATTGTAACATGTGAAAATCTAAGACATTAGAAACCTAATTGCAATATTTGTCATTAATAAAGTCACACCTACTTTTTATAATATAAAGTTAAGTAAAGGGCATGTATGGAGAATATAGAGTGCTTGTATACAAAGTGCTTTTATCCATGCGTATGCGCCCCTTGATACAATGATAAAGATGTATCAATATTCGCTTGTATTCCTATTGGTCGTATTAAATTTCTATAATATTTTTAATGTGTTTGTCTCATTTTGAATAAAAATCACATATTAACCCCAAATACTTCAAAAATTTAACCATATTAATTTTTTTATTCCTAATTGTATCATTTAAAGCCCGTGATACGCTATCACAGTTGTGTCCAAATGTCATAAATACTGTTTTATCCATATTAAGTAAAAGTTTATTTGGAACCAGCCAATTGGTTGTCCGTGCCAATTATTTGTTCATATTACGTTGGACCTTACTCTAAGAGTCTCTAATAGGAATAATTGCCGTATCGTCAACATAAGACATAATATAACCATTAGAAATAGCCGTTAATATATCTTATCATATATTATAAATAATAAAGGACCTAATACTGTTCTTGTGGTACCTCAACAATAATTTTCCTCTTATCACTTCGATCTTGTTCTATTCTTTAACACTGAAACCTACCGTCAAGATAGTTTTCGATTAAGCCCCATGCATTATCCCTTATACTTTATTTATATAGCTTGTCAAGCAATATAGTACGACTCACAGCGTCAAAAGCTTTTGCCAAATCTATAAAAGATATCGCAATTGGTCTACTTTTCCTTAAGTTATCATATAATATTTTAGTTATATAATGTCGTGCATCTTTTTATTTTTTTTTCTTTAATAAAACCATATTGATTTTCAGGAATGAAATTATTTTGAGACATAAAATTTATAAACCTGTTGTGAATTATTTTTCCAAATATTTTTGCTATGTTTTATACGATATTATAAGCAATATTGGACGATAGTTTGACATTTCCCTTTTGTTTCCAGCCTCATGTTCACGTATAATCTCAGCAATTTTTAATGCATTAGACCATATTGATTTATCGAGGCACATTTTCAAAATGTGTGCTAGCACATCACTAACATTCTCAGATAATAATGTAACTATTGATAAAGTTAGTAACAGTGAGAAATTTCGTTTTTGTTCTGTTGATTCCACCATTTTTATTTTTTAATTCCTTCATTATTTTTTTGACTTCAAAAGTATTTGTAGGAGTTAAGAAATCTAGTTTATCTTGCTGTCCAGCATTTTTAAACTATGTGTTATTGGTTTCACTATATTTTTACTTAAATTCACACACAGTTACTAAAATATTTGCTAAATCAATCAATTTTTTAAATTTGTTCTCTTATTAGATTTCTTTCTTCATAATAAATATCTTTTATATTTCTATTTTTGTTTTAGCCTTTTTTCCTTGTTTGAAATAAATAATGTTACAAAGTTTTCTAGAATTTTTACTGTATGTTTTGACAGTTTTTTATCATATTTTATTTTGGCCCCTTTCGTAACTTTGTCTAGTACCTTAAAATAATTCTTATATTCAATTTTTAGTTGATTTTTATTAATACCATTTTTGATTTCCTTATAGACAGTTTTTTTTTTTTACAAGATTAAGTTATTGAAAAAGTTATCTAGCTTTTTTAGGGATACTACTTTTTTCCATTTGTATTAAAAAAAAAATTTTTTAAACTGTACTGTATCATGTCAATAAGTTTATGTACAGCTGTATTCAGTTCATGTATTGATTTCATATCCTTCTAATCAATGTTATCAGCTATCATTTCGAGTTAATCACAATTTAAATAAAATTTCTGTTTATCTTCTATAATTTTTTGATACTTGTTTATGTCAACGAACAAAGGATAATGATCAGGCGTTGGTTGTTCTAATTTGAAAGTGTTTGCTTCAAAGTTATTATTTTTAATAGAAATATTATTAATACATCAGCCATTTCTACTGGCATCTTTTGGTCTAGTTGTATCAAGAAAACCTGGATAACATCCATTTTGTGTTAGATAATTAAAAAAAATCTTGACTAATGATATTGGACTTTGCTATATTTATATTGAAATCTCCAACAATCAAGTAATTTTTAGTATTTGTCATTTTTTTGTAAAAATTTTCTAATACTTAAATTCGATTCACTACAAGCAAAATCATGGCATCTATATCATAAGGTTACATCTATATTGATTTCATTACTTAGCATAATTCAAGTAGGTAACATTTGTAGTTTTTCTATTTCAATTATTTCGGTGTTTTCATGATTTTCCTTTTGCTAATACTCCATCAGCTTTGTTAATTTTTTCAAAATTATAATATACCGTAAATCCTTGTGTAACATAGTGTTGGTAATGTTCAAGAATCCACGATAAACACACCCAGTCATAATCGGTTTGATCTTCAGTCTATCTTATGTAAATTTAGAGTATTTTTTCTTTGTTATTTACATCCCCATTAAGAGACTCAATATTACTGTAACAAAAATCTGGCTCAACTTTATTCATCAGCAGGTCATCAAGCATATTCACGTTTTGCTCTATTGTTTTGAATAAGCGTGTTTATTCGTTGATCTTGATGAAGTCTGTTGATTGTATACCCTATTGAGTCGTGCTTGTTTACCAGCCAATGTATGTATTGCAGGTCCGATGGGATAGTCAGTTGTATTTATTAGTTTTTTTTATTTTGTTTTGTAGAATTACACACTTTGTAGAATCATTTATTGGATGGTTGACGTTGTAAGAAGTTTTATATTACTATAGTTACATTTAATACACGTATGACTTGAAGTGATCACTTTTGCATTCAGTAACTTTATCATTATTAGAACATTTTAGGCATACTGTTTTATTATTGCATTTAAAATCACTATGACCAAATCTTTCACAATTATAGCACAACTTAACATCGACCATATCATAAGATTTACAACTTTGATATCCAATAAGTACTCTGTAGTTGTTATCTCATATCTGTTTGCAAACTTCCGGACTTACTTTCATTATCACTGTAGTATAATTCTTCTCTTTGATTTTATATGTGTAGTACTTTTCCTTGGACTTCATGTTCACGAAAATTTCTTTTGTTGATATCTTTCTCAAGTTCTTCCGTATCCATTTCATTTGTATTGTCTATCCCAGTTATTTTTATTTTTTGATCGTTCAGTTCTTTAGATGTAATTTTATACTCTCCTTTTAGTGACTTTTTAATATTCTTTCTATATCATTTATACTTTCACTGTTAATGCTGTTAATTCATTGTTTTTAATGTACACATATTTTATTTGTATATTTAATATTAGATATTCGTGCTACTTCATCTTTTATATCAACAGTATTTTTTTCTTATTCATTTGTTATTATTATTATTTCAGGAATTTTTATTTCATAAAATATTGTTGTACGTAATGCACCAGCAAAAGACTTTTTGTTAATGTTTGCTACAGTTTGTTTTTGTTTGTCACTCAATAACACTTGATTTTGTTTATGCGTTTCTATTAGTTCTTCTAAAATAGCATTTTTTCATGTATCTCTTTATTCAGTCTTTTAAGTAGTAAATTCTCTTTTTGGAGTAATTCAAATTTTGTGTCACTGTCAATCATAGTGGTGTCATAAAGTTCTTGAGATTTATTTTCTAACTCCGATAGTAATTACTCTTTGAAATCTTTAGTTTGTTTAATTTTTAATTGGGCAATAATAGTTCTTGCTGGGATAGTAAGATCATCCTTTTCCACTTTTAAGGTTGGATCTATGTTTTCATGTTCAAATTACAAGCACACCACCAACATATCTACCACTATTGAATTTGTGAAAATCACTCTGATAATAAATATTTTCACACATAATGCAAGTAACTGTTGCACACATTTATTTGGAATGACAGGAGTAATATTTATCAGAGCACTTGTCAGGAGGCTTTTCCTACTCCTTTGCAATTCAACACTTTTCAAAGTAAAATTTTGAAGTATAAAAATATTTTTTCGAAATTATGATTTCATAGTACAAGCTATAACCATACTTTTATTATTGTTTTTTTGTGAGGTGAAGAATTTGGCAAAAATTTCCTCCTAATACAATTCATTTCTCTCTAAAATTTATGTTTGTACTACACCGAGTCACGTCAAGTCCTGGCCTTCACGTCTTCTCCCTGGTCCTACTAATCATCATTTTAATAGGAATATATTGAATTCATTGTGTGTTTAGGGAATAAAAATTCTTTACCGTTATTGTTTAAGTTTGTTTTTTAGAACATGTGCATTAATTGATTATTATGTATCTCCAAATTCAAAAAATTTTATAAACGTGTTAAGCACAGTTTTTTACTCCCAACAAAATCTTTTCTGTAATGAGTTTGACATTCCTTCCACAAATGATTACCATGAATATTTTTCTCAATTAAAAACCACACGAAAAATAATCGTAACTACAAAGACATCATAATTAGCATTTTGCATGAGAAACTCCATTTGGTCCGTCTTGTATAATTTTGAAAAATAATGTACACGTATTTTTTTTTTAAATTAAAAACTTTACAAGATATAGCCCTTTAAAGATTCTATATTTTTCATAGTTACAGATATACTTCTTCTGTATGTGACGTCATTAGGACATGTGTAAAAAACAGTCAATTGGATTTTTTACTACAGCTCAAGTAAAAGTACAGATTTTTTCTTAAAACTTTTAAAAATACTCGGTTTTGGTATTATGTAGACAACGTTAAATTTTGAGGGAGTTTCATGTAACTGTTTCTACATTATTAAAGGTTATATGTATGTTCCATACTTTTTTTAAAACCCTGTATCTTTTAAAGTTTTTAATTGTTTTTATGTTTCTAGGATAATTTTTTTCGTACATAACTGTATTAAGTTATGTATTTTTAAATTCCTAATTGATGTCATTTCTTTATTAATAAATACTTAATCTTAAATAATAACTTGAAAAAAAATTGTTTCTATTTTTTAGGAGATTTTATATCAAATCTGCCATTGCCGTTTTTTTTAAATCTTAAAGTTATTATTAAAAAAATGGTTTTTAAAACATGTACGT
Source organism: Copidosoma floridanum (assembly GCF_000648655.2). The sequence goes on along the minus strand of NW_019379512.1, from coordinate 1,094,818 downwards.
GCTTCAACAAATTTGTAAGATGATTAATATTAAACAATTAAAACTAAGCTGTTGAAAGTGATAGCTATTTCTTGTCTTTTTTGTCTTCTATCTTTTTTAATATAAATTGTGGCCCATTCACGAAAAGTAGGGCTTTATTCACTACTTTGATAGTTTTACCCGAAAATACACCATAGAAAATGTGGTAAGATTTCATTTAATAAAATATATTAAAAATCTAATAAATTTTTTTATTATACAACTTTAGAAATGTATAGTTTACAATCATTATTATCAGAACACTAGAATGGTCGTAAAAATTTCCAGGAGGTGAAGCCCTACTAGTATATGGGTGATTATGCTGTAAGTTGCTCAGATTGTGTACGGTACTCGCACTCGCATGCCATAATGAAATCCAAAAGTAGCCAAGTGGCGCACTCCATTAGGTGGCTTTATCTGGGCTTAAATGAAAGCAAAAATATAGTCGTTATAATTAAAACACAAATCTTTGAATTTTATGCCCCGAATGAAAAGTTATAGTAATTTTTCTTAAAATACTGAATTTTAGCCTAAATCACATTATTAGCGACATTTACGCTCTAATTGAAACAGCTGTAACTTTTGAATGGAGGCAAAAAATCGAACAAAATTTTTTTTTAATCGACAGGTTTTGACCCCAGCTTTTATTGAACCCCAGTAAAAACACTCGAACTGTTGAAGGAGCTTAGCTACACGTGTTAGAAGGAGATACAGTTATTCAAAAATCGATGAAAACTGACTTTTATAAAATTTTGTATATTTTTTGACTAGTTGATCTTGTAGTTATATCCCAGATATTTGTTTCTGATGTTGTGTACAGTAGAAATACCTTGAAAAAATATTTTTCTAGCCAATTTCTTTTTGAACAATTTTTTAAGTCGATCTGAGCAAGTTACAACATAATTACCCATATAAATCCGCCCCCATGCGCACTTTGCGTACTAACCCCCACAGTTATTTTCCCACATTGATTAAATTACATAACTGGTCCCATCATTTGACTAATAACAATAATAATAAAAAAACTGCTCCTTGAGGGCAGCCCAAAAATAATTAAAGTTTCTTGCCTGTTCCATAAGTTTGTTTGAATTTTATTACTTTATAACATTATTTTTAACAGCTAGCTATTTTATTAAATAAGAGTAGACGCATATTCTTGAAACTTGAAATAATACATCAAGGTTAAACTTGATAAGATTGATCGAGTATTCAAGGCGAAAAAAAATCAAATAATTGATTCATAAGGTGTNCTCTCCTTACACTTTTAAAGAAACTTCTCTCATACCCCTCACAATTTATAAATACATTGTAACGATCAAATATTTGTTCTAGCTTTCTTTAGCCAATTCCCACCACTTTCTTCGAATTTTTTTTATTTATATAATTAGTTAAAACATTTCTGCACTACTCTTAAGGCAGTGCTATGTTATGTTGGGTTTTTTTTTTTTCATTAGTCCCAATAAGTTTAATGATTGCATTATTAAATATGTATGAGATCATGATATAAACTTGTTATACTTAATCGAAAAACAACAAACTATCTTATGGAATATTTGAACTGTAGACCTCGCTCGTAGCCCTATTTTTAACGAAAGAATAAAAATCATGTGCCTGCCCGTTTTCTTTAAAATATGTTAAATATTTTAATAAAGTTAACCCCCTTGTCTTCAGTCTTGATAATACATAGCGTACTATAAAAAATAAAATTAATACACAATAAAAACTTAATATAAAACTTCATACTATCAAAAAACTTGTTGTACATACTATTTTAATACACATCAGTTCATGCTCTAATTCAATGTTTTAATGTAACAAACATGATTTTCTAATATGAATGAGTTGTCTTTAAAAAAATTCTTATTCAAATTTAAGTTATTAAATAAATTTAAACAGTTCACATAACAATGATTTTTACGTATAATAATACAATATTATTTCGTTTTTTAATCGAAATTAACAGTAAAAAATTTTTATAAAAATTTACCTTGTTTGACATAAAAAAATATTCCAATTTAACAAACAAATGAAACGTTGGAAAATTGATAGGTAGGTAATCAAATAATTATTATACATTTTAATAAATATTTATTGAATAGATAATAGTGGTTAACGCCATACATGTATTAAATTTTTTTCTCTACATTATCTTGCTGTTGCTTAAGTTCGTTGATTTTTTTTAGCAAATCTTCTTTTTTTTCTTCTTTTTTCAACAATCTGTTCAGCTTTTAATTTTTTTTCCTCGATCAATTTTATTAATTTTTGTTGTTTCAGTAATTTCTGTTGTTCTTTTTCAAGTTTCATTTTCTCTTTTATCACTATTTTATCATGTTTTTTTAAGTAATTACCTTCTTTTTTTGCTTTAAACTCAATTGATTTTTCGAGTCTAGATTTTTTTCTCAAAGCAAATTGCTCTGCTTTTTCACGTTTTTCTTGTTCTTTTTGCTCGGATATCATTTTCTACTCATCTCCAGATACAATATATGGAAGTTTGATGCGTGACTGAGACTTGTTGGACTTCTCGATGCCTTTTTCAACACTTGGCCATGGTAAAAAAGGTCTTATTGAATTCTTTGACTTATTTTTTGTCAGTTGAAATTTTGAAGTTGGTTGTAGCTGTTGAGAGGGTGTAATCTGATAATTTACTTTTTGAATAAGCTGGCGTTGGATTTTTCTTTTTCACTTTACTTTTCTCCTAACTTTTTTCTTTATTTTTTACTTTCACCATTCTTTAATACTTTTCAGTTACTTTTGCAGAATTTAATGTGATACGTGTTTACGACTGTTTTTGTGGTTAGGTCGTCTAGTGTCACAAGCCCGTGGTAATTAAAAAATAAATTGATAGATGGGTCTAGATACCGCTTTCCAATTTAAACAATGAACTGGTCATATTTTATCAAAATTTATTGTTTTTTCTTGAAAAATAATAGTTTATTCGTATGGAAAAAAACGATACAATCATAATTTTTGTTTTTGGTATAAAATGTAAGTTTATCGCTGATTTAGTTTTCAATGCAGAAATCTACAATATTAATGCAGAATTTGTGGTTTTTTTAACGGTCGGAGATAACCATTTAATTACATAAATACTGTAAAATTAATCAAACCACTTTTTTTCTCAAGTTATCATTAAATATAGCAGTCAATAAAAAAGTTTTTTATACTCATTTTAAGACACATAATTATTTTATTTGGATATATTACTGACGCCCCGCGGTAACAGGGTAGACCACGGTAACTAGGTAATTTACCCAATTACCAAAAAAAAAGTTTAGTACACCATAAACTTTTTACTTACAAACAAATTAAAATAGAATGTCCATTCTAAAATGTATTTAAAATTTGAAGTTCATCTATTTCCGTTATAGGTGGTGTAGAAATATGTATGAAAATATGTATTTACGGTAATTATGGTTAGTGGACGGCTGGTGGGTCATAAAAAAAACAAAGTGTCAGAAGAACAGAAATTACGTCTGGCTATATTTACCATGATATTAATACAGATGTTACCAGCAAATATTGTCCAACGTAATATACACGTATGGATTCATTTATTTTGGAAGCTCGTGTCTCATTGTAATTTACTTACAAAATAAATTTTAAAGTAAAATAATATGCATACACGTATGTGTGAGGGTAGGTGTCTTTGTCAGGAAAGGTTAGTATGGTGTCAGTAAGATCTTACAAAAAAGGTATAGGGGGCCGTGGAGGTGGTGAGGACTAAGAGCAATTCTGTGGGGGTAGTGGCAGGGTATGGAGGACCTATAAGTATTCCTGAGGGTGGCGTAAGGTCTGAAAAAAAGTGAGCTAAGCCAAAATAAGGAAGGAAATGACGAAGTTTTACCTTATTTTGTGGAGAAGCTGTGGGAGGGCAATGTAAGGTGTCTAAGGGAGGTGGCAGAAGTTGTGAGAGTTTGTGCGGAATACTCCATACAAACAATTATATAATTTAGGTAGATATATGTATATGTATGTTGACAGATTGATGATGTACAACATTGATGGAAGATGACTTAAGTGGATAATTATATATAAAGGAGGGTTAGTGTAAGGATACGTTTGTTGTTATTTTGACGTTTTCATTATTTTACCATGCTTTTAGTGTATATATCTGATAAGCCCGTAAAAACTGCATAAGTCGCTTTTACTAGACATGTATCTTTCTATATCATAAAGTAAGTTTGAAAGGTCACTCCCTATATCCACTCCGGCAACCCCTCCACTTCTCCTCACAGCCAACCTCCACACCCCTCTGAATAAAGTGAAATTCTATCAGTTTTAACGTCATATTTATTGGGTTCATTTTTTATTATATCCCCCTCCACCGACCTCTACCACCCCTTAGCACTACTGCTCGATTTTAAAGAGCCCAGCCTCAGCCTCCACTCCACCCTCTTTAGCCCCTTCTCTAAATATAGTAAGATTTAAATGGTTTTAACCTTTTTTTAAATGGCTGAAATTTTTGTTGAGTCCTCTTCACCCCCCTCAGCATTCCTCAAAAATTGATAACCCAATAACAGAATAATCTAATCAAGCCCCAGTAGAAAACTTTCTCTATCTCCAAATCGCCTAAGAGCTTTACTTCTAAGATTTATGTTATTGTATAACTAAGTGTTATTTGAATGTATTTATAAATTAGTGTCAAATCATAGAAACAAAAATAAAAAATTAAAAATTTTAACAAAGCTCATCACTAACTCAACCGAAAAAAAATCTTAGTACACCTAAAACTTTATAGTTACATGAAAATTAGATTAAAATAACTATAAACTGATTAATGATCTTACTGTGAGTTGTATGAATGCAATAACTATTTAATTTTTGTACGTCTTAAATCTACCTGCTAAAATGGAAATACAAGTAACGTAAAAATATTTCCAATTTAACAAACAAATGAAACGTTGGAAAATTGATAGGTAGGTAATCAAATAATTATTATACATTTTAATAAATATTT